>BQNB010097356.1:0-25406 GCA_026074375.1 Tanacetum coccineum | reverse complement strand
TATGTTTCTGAATGGTGTTTTGATTATGCAAAACAGTTTGTTGAACAACAACTGGTACCCTTTTACGACCATTTCAAAAAACATATCCAAGCTGCTAATGAAACATTTTTCAAAGAGATAAGAGAATTTGAACAGATTTTTGATGAATTGGAGGCGGAGTATGAACAATGTGTTCTTGATAACAAGAACCTGACCATAGAGAAGAAAAATCTTTTAATCATAAATGAATGCTTAATTGCTGAGTGTTTAGAAAAAGATATCTGCTCTATTGTGCTTACTTCCGATATTGTTGTGCCCCCTAGTTCGAATTGCCTTTGCGAAGATCTTAGATCTGCATGCGATAGGGAACACACTAAAGTTCTTGAACTTGAAGCTGAAGTTTTAAAACAACAAAAGATGGTCATTGAATCTGAGAAACGTAACTCTCATTTACAAAAGAACCATATTGATTTACAACTTAAATTTCAAAACTATAAACAGTGCATAGACACTTCCAGTGCCTCCAATGCAATTTTTGAAATTAACAAGTTAAGAAAGCAGCTTCAAGGGAAAGATGACACTATCAGGAATTTAGATGCTCAGATCAACATCATGAAGGTGTTGAATGTAGGTTCCACTGAAGGTAGTTGTGACCAACAAGCGTTAGAAACTGACAGAATTCAGTTGAAAGATACGATTACCTCCCTTAGGATTCAGCTAGATGGCCTTAAGGTAGAAAACGTGAGTCTGAAAAGACGGTATGATGAACTGTCAAAGGCGAATACTCACTCACGTACTGCATACACTGAAAAGCTTAGTGCCTTCACTGCTGAGAATACCAAGCTGAAAGCCCAAGTGACTGGTACAACAAGTAGTGGACCTTCAACCTCTGAGACACCCAAAGTGCTTGCTCCAGGAATGTACAACTTAGGTTCTAAGTATATTCCACCACCCAAACGTGCTAACTGGGTCAAACCAACCCCGTTACCTAAGAAGAAGCAAGTAACTTTCAGTGAACCCCCCAGACCTTCACTCAAACCAACTCAAAAACCAGTAGTGCATCCTAATAAGCAAACTAACGTGTGTGTGCCTATGTCTACAGGAGTAAAACCCACTTCTGGAGCCAGCAAAACTGTGCCTAAGAGAGCCCCTCGGAATCATAGTTCTTTGCCGGTTAAGAGTGCGAATGCAAGGAAAGTAGAAGCCCACCATAGGACTTTGAATAAAAAGAATCGTGTTGATTCTAATTTGCTTGTTAAACATTCTGTTTCTGTTTCAAATTTGAACAATGTTTGTGGTGCATGTAACAAATCTTTGGTTTTTGCTAATCATACTGATTGTTTGGTTATGTGTGATGGTTCTGTGAATGTTAAACCCCACCAGACTAAGCGTTTTAAACGCCAACCCAAGAAAGAATGGAAACCCATTAAGAGAGTCTGGCAACCCATTAGCAAACCTGTTGCTAATAGCAAGCCTCAGTGGAAGCCCACTGGAAGGCATTTCTCATTATTTGAGAAGCATCCTTTAACAAGGATCATGGAATCTACTGATCAGCCAATAGAACTACCCCCAAGTGCTACTTCTAGCCCCAAAAGAACTATGGTCTCTCGATTTACTGATCATAAACTTAGTGATCGTCAGGCAGGTTCCAAAGGGATCTCTGGTCTTTTTGATTGTTAACTAACCGATCTCTGGTATTTTTGATTGTTAACTAACCGGAACCCTTCAGGGCATCCTATCACCGTAAATGTTTGTGTTATCGCAGGTAGTACAAATTGTTCTATGGTATCTGGATTCTGGATGCTCAAGACATATGACCGGTGATCGTGCACGTCTTATCAACTTTGTAGAAAAGTTCATTGGTACAGTGAGATTTGGCAACGATGAATATGCAGCTATCGTTGGCTATGGTGATTATAAACTGGGTGACACTATCATCTCTCGAGTCTATTATGTTGAAGGACTCAAGCACAACCTATTCTCAGTAGGACAGTTTTGTGATGGAGGTTTAGAAGTTGCATTCCGACAGCATTCATGTCACATCCGCAACTACGATATGGTGGATCTACTCAAAGGTTCACGGACAACCAACCTGTACTCCATCTCACTGAATGATATGATGTCAGCTTCACCAGTTTGCTTGCTTACAAAAGCCTCTTCAACGGAAAGTCATTGGTTATGCATCGTCGATTGATATCATCTGAATTTCGGGACATGAACGAATTGGCTCAGAAAATTTGTCGAGGATTACCCATGCTGAAATATGGACAAGATCATTTGTGGTCATCTTGTCAGCTCGGTAAAAAGCAAGAAAGCATCAACATTCCCATCAAGACGGCAAACACCATACTTGAAGTTCTCCATATTCTTCATATGGACTATGCGGACCAATAATACAAAAGTCATCAACGAAAGAGTATGTTTTGGTGATAGTGGATGATTACACCAGATTTGGATGGGTAAGATTTCTTCGAACTAAGGACGAAACTCCTCATGCGATTGAGAAGTTTATTGTTGAAGGACTCAACGAGCCACTTATGCAAACTGTTCGCTTCGTGTAGACACAGATAATGGAACGGAGTTTGTGAATAAAACACTAGAGGATGGTTTGTGAGTGTTGGTTATTTCTCATGGAAATGAGCGTACATCGGTCTCCACTACAGACGGCGTTGTCGAAAGATGGGAACCCGAACTCTTAGGAAGCTGCTCGTACTTGCTCATCTTTGCGAAAGCTCCACTGTTCCTATGGGTGAAGCTGTAGCCTCTGCGTGTTATTCTCTCAATCGATCTCTTGTACACACGCTTCATGAAAGACCTATTATGAAACTGACTTGAGGGATTAGAAACCTAATCTTACAATACTTCTTGGTTGGTAAACTCAATGGCGAAAAGAAAAAGATATAGGCATCTTTGTTAGGCTTATTGCACCCACCAAGAAGGCGTACCGAATCTACACAAAAGAACGCTGCAAGATTCGGGGAAATCCGTTCATGTTGCATTCGAATGAACTTACCGAAGGAATTGACGTTTGTTCAATAAACCAGTTCTAGGCCTCGCCCTCAAAAACAAATGACTTCAGTGCCAAACAGTACACACACTAGAACTTATGCTTTTCAATCGGACGCAGCCGTTCTGCATAGTAAAGCCGAACCACCTAGTGTCCCTCCTATTAAAGAAACAGGTAGATGATTTGTTCAATGGTTTTGATGATGATGAGTGTTCCGATTACCTCCGGTTGTTCCGATAAACTCAGTTTAGTTTCCTGTGCCCAGCACCCGAGAATTTGCCATAGTGTTCACCTTCCACTACAGTATCTCAGACTGGCGCTCCTCGCAGTTACTGAAGCCTCTTACCTCTTCAAATTACCTCATACCAGAATAGTGATTATGATGTGGAAACACTTATTCGATCAGTTGACGAGTAATGTGTTTGACATCTAAATGCTCCTGGAACGCTTCAGTAGCATCTTTTCCAACCTCGTCTATTTATCGATCATTACTCCCAACAACCAATTACCTCACGTGCAAAAGTGGACTCAAGCACATCCGCTTGAAAAATTATTGGGGTAAAGGACGACATGTTCTACCAGGAAAACAGCTAGAAAACCGACGCGATGTGGTGTTTCTTCAATGGGATTTCTTAACTCATGTGTAACCAAAGACTTACAAGGCAAGCCTTAGAGCACTCGTGCTGGATTGAGGTATGCAGGAGAAGAAATTCATGAGTTGAACGTCTGATGTTTGGATACTTTACCAGTCCAGATGTTAATATTCTTATCATCCTGCTCAAATGGATGTTCAAAATTTAAGTCTGGTGAATTAATGGAGTCGTGATGAAGAACAAAAGCATCGGTTTGTTGGTGATAGGTATATGTCAGGAATGGCTGTAATGACTTTGAAGGATATCATTTGCTCGCGTTGCTAGATTGAAGCGATCAGATCTTCATGGCACACGCAGCATGCTTGACATGGTCATCTTCCGTTGGACGGAAACGCCTTCCTGACGGCGAAATGAATGAAGTTGTTATGTTAGTAAACCTGAAGGATTTGTAGATCAGGGGGGGGATTTACCCCTTTTGTTTTACATCGCATGTGTACAGATGAAGGAAAGTCTTTATGGAACTCAAACAAGCTCCACGTGCGTGGTATGACAAGCTATCAGCGTTTCTAATCAAGTCAGGATTTACAAAAGGCGTGGTCGATCCTATACTCTTCACGAGAAAAGCAGGCAAACATCTTCTACTGGTACAAATATATGTAGATGATATTATCTTTGCCTATACCAACCCAAAGATGCAAATTATTTGCATTTGAAATGAACTCTACTTTAAAGATGTCGATGATGGAGTCTCTTATGTCATTCTTTATAGGTATTACAAGTTTCTCAAATATCACAGGAGGCATTTTTATCAACAATCCAAATATGCTCAGGAAATCTTGAAAAAGTTTGGTTTTGACTCATGCACACCTATTGACACTCAATGGAGGAGCGTCCCAAACCTTGATGAAGATAGGGGAGAAAGCTAATTGATCTACACGATTTCGTGGTTCATGGTTGGCTCCATTATGTTTCTTAGTGCATCTAGACCTGACATAGTATTTGTTGTTTGTATGTGTGCACGAACAGGCTAAGCCTACTGTAATGCTCCTGTCTGCTTTAATGCGGATCTTTCGATACTAAAAAGGAAACCATTAACATGGGTCTTGTGGTATTCGAAGGATCCGGCTTTGAATACTAAAAGCTTTTGAGAATGCTGATTATGCAGGATGTCCATGACACACGAAGGAGTACTTCTGGTTCAGCTTACAATAATTTTTCTTGGACATCGGCTTGTTAGCTGGTCATCCAAAAAAGCAGAAAATACTGCCATCTCCCACTATAGAAGCTGAATTACATCGCCTATTCAGGATGTGTGCTCAAATCCTCTGGATGCGTTCTCAACTACGAGACTATGGATTTGCGTTCGACAAAATTCTGATGTATTGTGACAATCAAAGTGCTATTGCTCTATGCTGTAATAGTGTTCAACACTCGCGCTCCAAGCACATTGATATCCGTCACCACTTTATCAGAAAGAGCAGGTTGAACGAGAAGTTGTTGGTTGTATTACGTGGGAGACAAAATACCAACTGGCTGGACATTTTATGAAGGCATTACCAAGAGAGCGCTTCGCAACACTACTCCCATTGCTTGGAGTTAAACAAATGTCACCAGAGACTCTGAAAGAACTACAGGATGAGTCTGTCTCCGAGTAACCACGTGTTTCACATTGTATAATTGTGTATATTTCATTAAAAAAAATAAAAAAAAATAAAAATCCTAGTATAGCATGGCTTGCAGTTATTTCAGACTGTAACCCGGTTTTATCCCAGAGATTTAGTGTACGTTTCAGTGCATTATTTCTTTACAGACAAGAAGTTGTCTAAGCCCCGAACTATTTTTTTCATAACCTATTTGTTTTATCAAACAATGTTGGGATGACCAAAATCAGACAGTGATTATAGTCTTTAATGAACACGGGTATAGTTTGAGGGGGAGAATCAGTACTTAATAACGTTTTTGCAGGGGGTCAAATGGAGTACTGTTGCTGATTTATTGCTAAAAGATTGACACGACCAACGTTATACAAGATTTCAAGAAGATTGCTGTAGCATTCCTGTCTGGGTATTCTAAGGTCTTGTTTCAATTCACTCAACTTGATATTTGTCGATATTTCACCTCACCTCATACTTGAGGGGGGAGGATTGACTGCATTTTAAGTCTATTCTAGATCACAAACCATTCACAACGTTTTCATACTTTTGATCGGAGGAGAGAATGTGACTTAAAACATGTAAACCGGATCAATTATGATTCGATTGATTCTAAAATGCTAAGTCTATCATGCATGTGCTAACATCTTTGATTATCGACGCACATGTGCTAGGGGAGCATAAAGTGTTAATATGATCAAAAATGTCTAGGTACCAAAGTTTGTGTTTCTTACACACGTATCTTGATAAATGACAAGAATCTTTTGTTTATGTTTGTTGAAAGTGATCTTATGGAATGCTGAGGAAGAGATGTTGTACACCAGGTATTCGTAGAATGCTCATGCTGGTCCTTTGGACATGCGCCCACTAGTGAGTGGATTTCTATAATGTTCTTGTACAAGTTTTGGATTTCCCGAGGCACTTCATATCTTTCGGGATATTTCAAAAACATCATCAGAGCATTTGATTAAACTTTCGTTTGTCGCCCCAAACAAATTTTATAAGCACATCGAATGTTTTCAAATCATTTTTGCACAGGCTTCTACCGGTATTAATTGTATTATGAAGTTAAAACGCTGAAAAGGAATTATCGGTATAGTCAGCACGATAGTAACTGTACTGGACTCACTCTTTACCCTTCTATTCAGTAGACTATTTATTTAGTGTGTTACTCTTCGGGCATTGGTCTAGAGAACGGCGAACATTAGGGATCTGATACTTAGTATTAGAGGAACTAGCTTGGCAGTTGCCGGAAAAACCGTGTCAAGAAGTTCTTGAATGAACTCTAATGATCACAGTGCAGTATTAATTACTGTACTCATTGATCCTCACGGAATCAGAAGGTTCATGTAAACCGACAGATTGAAGTATCGTCTATATGGGTCAACTTCCAAAATATAAAACCTTTGTGTGTTCACAAAATGTTTTTCTAGAAAATTAAGTGGTTTTTACATATCAAATGTTTTTCTGTTGGTGACTAAATTGTTCTATGATAGCGAATGACGACTCAAAGTATCCGATGCAAGACATGCTCATATCCTTTCTCACATATCTGAAGAAATCAAGAAAGTTTACACACAAAGCTTCCGCATAATCTCTGAAAATCAATGTCTTCTTCAAATACAAAAGTTCAAATGATTAGAAGAAGAAACATCATCAAAGCTTTCCAGATTCCAATAGATATGAGCATGTGAGACTAAAGATCAGCGTATGGCAACGTCAATGTGAAAGTAGATCTCAAGTAATTCAGAGAAAGTAAAGCTTTAAACCAAGTCTAAGATCAGATCAAGTATCAAATCAAGTTTGAAGATCATGATCAAGGTATTAAAGAATGAATTACCAAAGCACAACAAGTGAAGTTACTCTATCAACACGAGCAAAGGGACAAGCGAGTGAGTTCCAAACAACTCCTCATGACCTCATCTAGGGGGAGATTGTTAGGATCGCATAAATGGACCCGAACAAAGAAGCTTCGGTCACTCGAAGATACAAGACAAAAGTCTAGCTCGTTAGCTGATTAATTAATTAATGATTATTAAATGTAATTGGGCTGAAAAAGAAAAAGCCTACAAAGCCCAACAAAAGCCTAGAAGGGCATAACCTTGTAAGTATAAATACTCCTAGTTTAGTCATAAATTAGGTTACACAATTAGAGACAAGTTAGCAACTTGATAATATTTTTCATCTTTTAGAGTTTGTAGCAACTCTTATTTTCTTTCAATCATCAATAAAGTTCTTAATGTCTACATCTTGATTCTACACTTGATTGTTAAGGATTCGTATGAATGATCAAGGAACCTACAAAGAATTAGTGCAAGAAACAATGGAGAGGATCATCCAGATCAAACAAAGGATTCAAACCGCTTGCGATCGGCAAAAGATCTACGTTGACTTAAAGCGTAAACCGATGGAATTTCAAGTTGGAGATAAAGTTATGCTTAAGGTTTCGCCTTGGAAAGGGGTCGTACGTTTTGGCAAACGGGGGAAGTTAAACCCCAGATATGTCAGACCTTTCAAAGTGTTGAAAAAGGTTGGTGGGAGCACGCTTGTACAGCCATGGCTTCCTCAAGAGCTGAGCAGGGTCCACAATACGTTTCATGTATCCAACTTAAGAAATGTTATTCTGACGATCATTTGTCGTTCCGTTGAGGACTCCAAGTGGATGGCAAGCTTCTATTTGTGATAGAGCCTGTAGAAATATGGATTGCGTAAGTCAAACAATTAGACGAAGTCCGTTTTCCCAATTTTCAAGGTTCAATGGAACTCTAGGCGGGGTCCTGAGTTTACGTGGGAACGTGAAGATCAATTCAGGAAGAAATATCCACACCTCTTCACCAAGACTGCACCGTCGTCACGGGTCGGCGACTAAGCCTTGAGGATATGGCCTCAGTTAATGGGGGGAGACTAAACAATCGGGTTTTAGGTCATTGTATGGACTTATGTTAATTCACAATTTATTTTTAGGGTTTTACGCGTTTGCTCTTAAATCGTAATCGTTAAGCTAAATCGCGTAAACTAAAAATGATCATTCAATATAAACGGGCATTAAATGATTAAACGTTTACATCAGAAAGTGTTAAATGATTATTATGAGGATATTATTAAACTTTGTTCTCTCTTATTTTTATTGGTTCGTAAAATGCTTTACGTTTCGCGTAAAATGCGTTTCGGCATTCACGGAGGCACAAAACATAAACTACGCTTAAACGAATACCCACGATATATACCCATACATCCAAAAATAATCAATTAACTATCAACATATATGTGTATGTGTCGATAATTCCAGAGATAGGACCAAGTAATATCTTGTGTGCATGACTAATATCATAATATCTAGATATTATGAATATCAAGGGAACAAAGCCTTACATTCATATGCACTTGACCAATTACCTAGGAACCTTCCTTGAGGATTCTTCGTCCTTGGTCAAGTATATAATGCCTAATCTAGCAAGTAAACACACATCTTCCATTTTCCAAAGTGTAAACAAGAAAAGTCTCTCCCTTTCTCTCTTACAATAGCCACAGCTCAAAACCTCAATAATACACAATCCATAGCTTGATTTTCTTTCACCATATTAGTGTTTATACATCATACTTAAGGTATTCTAAGGAATAATTAAAAGGGTTGTTAGCCTTAAGAGGTTTTAACAAGATATTGCAAGATTAGGGTTTTTAGTTGAAATTAGGGTTTTTACCTTATATTTTCAAGCCAAGGTTGTTAATCACAAGGGTTTGATAGTTATTCATTTCTCTACTCATACACACAAGGTTATTTAAAAGCTTAATCATTTCATAACTAAGATTTCTATGTGTCATTATGTTATATTTAGCTAAAATCACCATATAGGGATACTTTTTGAATATGTAAATGATTATTTACTAATGATTAATGTTTTATGAACTTATGTTATCATGTCAATGGATGCTAATATGATTGTTAAAAGGGATGTATAGTTGTTTTAACATGTTGTTTAAGTATAAACATGTTTATGAGCAAATTAGGGTTTCTAAAGTTAACTTATGAGTTACAAGTAAAAATGGTAGTTAAACTTGTTATCTTGAACACACTTGAGTAAAGTATGATCTAATGGACTTTATATATGTAAAACATAAGATAGAAATGTTGTGAAGTAGTTGTAATAGTGTGAGGATCTTAATAGTACAAAAATTCAAGCTTAAACATGTCTAAACTCACATAACTTAAACTTTTTTGTTATGGTTTCGATTTTGGAAGTAGCCAATATTGTGTCTTTATAAGATTGTAAACATCATAAGGATTTCCAAAAAGTATAAGAAAACTCGAAAAAGGATTAATAACGAAGAATATACATAGTTACGAGTTTACGCGCTCTCCTAAAAACTTTATAAACTATTTTTATAAAAAGTTCTATTCATGGCAGAAAATTTTACTTTGCCAAACTATCATAATATGATAAAACTTTCAATTACGAGAACGTGTTCGAAAGAATCGCTAAAAACGGAGCTATAACGAATAAGATACGACTAAAACGGGTTTTACGTTAATTAAAAGTATAAAAACGATTTTATAGCTGTTATGAACAGTAAAACACTATTCATCACAGAATCTCAAAAACCTAAAAATGTGATTTTATGATCACTCGTCTTAATACGAAAGCGTGGGCGTAAGAAACGCGAGAAACGGACTTAAAACGACAAAGTTATGTCATTTTTGCTAAAGGCGTAATTATAAACGTTTTTACTTTATAAATACGATTTCACTTAAACGATTAGATGGTGATATAGCTATATAGAATATATATGTTATTAGTTATCAAAGTGCTATATTACTAGGGAATTTCATAATGAGGCTTCTTCGGATGGCGTATTGACGAGTTGTTGGATTTACGATTTAAAGTGTCCTAACTCCTCGTACGTCATGTCATGACCTCTTAAATTATGATAGCCCGAACGATAGTACGATGATAACTATATAGGATTATATATGGTTGTTGTTAGACAACGTACTTGAATACTGATTCGACCTATATTAACTAGGTTGCATTCGGGCGTTAGCGTGACGCGTTTTTACTTGGGATATTTTATTATCAATTTACTCACTCAAGGTGAGTTCATAGCCCCATGTTTTTACAATTATTGATTTACAAGTTTTGGGGTGAGAAACATGCTTTGTTTTACAAATTGGACGCAAGTGTACATTTTATCATGATTACGTTTTGCCTAAGTAGCGATAACCCACTATGCCCATGAATCATGAACTGTCAATTACTGGAATGTGAGCGCGAATGATTATAGATAGATCTATTTGGGATTGACCTCCCCGTTCGGGTGACTAGCTATCACTGGAAACGAACGTATATCATGTCGGATTTTGGATGTTACGGGTTGAACATCATCACGGGCAATGTAGGCAATATTTATATATTGTATTCATTTATGTCGAGCTTCGGTGTCATGAGCTTAGGAAAATGTAATTACATTTTGTGATGTTTGCATCTGTTGCATTATCACGGGGAAAGTCTTGCGGTCCTGCATATACATTTACATAAACCTATGAAATTCACCAACTTTATGTTGACGTTTTAAATGCAATGTTTTTCAGGAGATCATTAAGCACGAGGTGCGAAGGATACATTGGTGGTTATATTTTGAAGTCATGCATTAAAGATTTAGTCGCATTACATTTTGTATATCTGTTATGGGCTGGAAATATTTGTAATAATAACAAGTAAACAAGTAAAGCTTCGGGCTTTTGTAACACAATATTTTGTTAAATCCAATGTATCAGTTTTAAACGACTTTTTGGTCGTTCTTATATTATCTTGTGTTATTGATCTGAGAAGTAACACGCCCCGGACCCTTATTCCGCTGCGACCCATTTTGGGGGTGTTACAATTATGCTTGTCGAGTTTGATCTTTTAGTGCACATACAACTCTTTAACAACATCCTCCACAATTTTATAAATTTCAATGGTTTTCGCAGACAATGTTATCTATTGTTTCAGAACTTTGTCACCTTGATTGGATGTTTCTGTTTGGATTTTAGGATAAATCAGGTCCAAACAAAATTCAAGATACTTCAACTTATTTCCAAGATCTAATACTAAGGCCACATACAATAAAACATTCATATTATCCAAATTGTCTCAATACTTGTCATATTTAGCTTTCATTGATAAGGTAATCTTCCTTTTATTTTCTTCAACATGTCGACACATTTTTTAAATAGCAACATGCATTGTGACAAGATCTTCCACAAACATATTTCTTGTCACATACTTACACCCTGAAATCTTCTTTGTCACATCATAAAAAAAAATCCTCAAATACTCTAAAAATACCTATTGAACATTAAAAGTTAAATTCAAATCAAATCCGCAAATTTTCTGTAGTATAACAGTAGTAGTAACAATAGGATTTTTTCAATAACTAATGCATTATGATCTAATTCTAATCTTTTCTACTTACATTGAATATGGCAGGTTAAACCATGATAGTCTCCTATGACTATTACTACATTCGGATTACCTCCAAAAGTTTTTTGCTCAGGTCTTTTGCACAGCAACATTGAATACATACATAATGCATGACCATTACCATATGTCTCTACTGAAGCATGTATAAATATAGCTGAAACAAATTAGCAAAACCTCAAATACACAAGTTGCAGAACTTGTACTTTGTGACACATTATTTTTAAAGGAGTATGACAAGCACACGTAATTAACAAGATAAACATATACGAAGAACCTTAAATATTTAATAAACATTGATGAGTAATATTGAGGTGCAGAGCATTTTAATGATAAAAAACCGAAGTTGTTCTATCAAATTTGGAGGGCATATTGGTCTTTTGACTATTGTATGAGATAATACAATCTCATTTCCTTTCAAATCAGCCCAAAACTGAGCGGAAAATTTGACAAGAAAAAAACCTCCTTTTCCCCACCAAATCCTTTCATTTCTCATTTTCTTTCATAAAAAACTTAAGAACACAACAAAAAATTTGTTTCCTCCCAATTCTTTTATTTTCTATTTCAAACAAAACTCGAGAACATAATGCCAAGGGGAAAGACTATCCATTCCCACCTGATATATATAGGTGCATATCAGGTAAAGGGACCAAAATACAAGAGACTTTCATAGAAATGTATACTACTGGACCTAAACTATCACAACAAATCAAGCCACAAAACTATACAAGAGGGTGCAGCTACTAAAACTGCAGGCCAACTAAACATAACTTATAGAAAATTGACAGAACCAAACTAACAGCCCCGAAAATTGCAGCAACACGGAAAAATTATAGCAGCACCGAAACATAGTATCAACTCAGAATACATACATAATGCATGACTATTACTACATTATGTCACTGTAGAGGTTGAATGCCAACTTACAACCAGATCTTTTTATACGTGTTTGAAGTATAACAGTAGGATTTTATTCTATAACTAATGCGAAAGTGTGGGTAACAGTAGGATCAACCGTGTTTGATCAGTGAGTGTTGTTACATGAGTGTTGGTAACTAACGCATGAGTGTAGAGAAACTGGGTCTTTTTATACGTGTTTAAAGTATAAGAGTAGGATCTTTTTATACATGTTTGAAGTATATCACTAGGATCAACTATAAGTGGTAACAGTAGGACCAACCGTAATTGATAACAATAGGACCATTTGTTAACATTTGTAGCGTACTTAAATGAAATAGAAAAATACCTTGCATTTGACCAATCATCCTCGTTAGGAACCTCACAAAGTTCTTTTTATTCTTTTTAGTTTTAGGCATCATCCTAGTACCCTCCTCACATCTTCAGTTTCATTATAGAAGTAGGATGTGTAATCACGTTCGATAAATTCAAGCCTAAACAAAACATATGTCACCATATTAGTATAGAAAAACATATTGTACTATGTTAAAATACCTATCAAACACTTTCTCAAACTTGATTGCAGTTTCCAACATAAGAAACATGGAGTTCCATCTTGTGTCAACATCAAGACACGACTTTCTTTTACAAGCAACCTTTTCAAACTCGACACCTTTTTTGAAGCTTTCTTGCCTACCTGAAGATGATCCCAAATGCTTAACTGCATTTCAAATTTTGCAAATAGAAGAATTTTGTTCCTCTAAACCATCTCTTACCACTAGATTGATGATATGAGCACAACATCTTAAATGCATATACTTACAAACTAAGATTGCGTTAGGTCCTTTAAGCAAAGTGTGCAACCTCCTTATTGCTTCATCATTAGATGACACATTATCAACCGTGGCCGTAAAAACACGAGTAATACCCCATTCTTGTAAACAACGATAAACTAAGTTTCCTATTGTCACACCCTTATGATTCGATATTAGACAAAAATTAAGAATTTTATTTCTTAATTTCCAGTTATCATCAACCCAATGAGCCGTAAGACACATATAGTTATAGTTTTGCATGGACGTCCATGTGTCAGTTGTAAGATACACTATTTGATTTTTTTAAACATTCTTGAGTTTTTGTGCTTCTTCTTGATATACAGACAAAGCATCTCTAGCAACTGTCCACCTAGATGGAAGTTTAAATTATGAATTTAGTTCCCACACTAACTCCAAAATCCCTTATCTTCAAGAATGATAAAGGGTTGATTGTCTTTAATGCACATCCTAGCTACGGCTTTTCTACAATGTTCTTGGTTAAAAGAGTGAGAAACTAAAGTACCTTCGGATTCACCCATAGTAGCGAGATTGAAACTAAATTTTGTTTGTTTCTTCTTATTTTTAGTCCTATAAAGGGTGAAGTTACACATACAAATTTTAAATGGTTACTTAAGGTACTTATACGATTCTGTTTTGAGTTTCCCGCCAAAACCGTACCACAATAAGCACATTTAGTTTTTGTAGCACCCTCGTCGTAAGGAAAATGATCCCAAACAAATGATTTTAATCACCTTTTTTCTTTTGCTCATCAACATGATCAGTGACACATTCATCAATATGCTCATCAACGTGTTGATTGATATTTTCACTATCTACATCAATAACCGGTGCATTTCCTTTGTCCTTACTTCGAGTTTCGGATGCCTCGCTGCCTGATGGTTCCATCAACTAAAATAAACAGAAATTTTAGACATGTAATGTAAGCACACACTTAATAACATAACAAGAACAATCCTACAATTAATAAATAAACAAGCAATTGTGGTATCAGTATGTGTGCGTTGGATCCTACATGCATAATATCTATATAATAACATATCAAGAACAATCCTACAATTAGATTATAAGTTAAAACTTTAAACAAATGATACTTCTTATTTGACAAAAGCACGAAATAGTAAAAGAAAGGAGCATAAACTTACTATAAAAATGAGAGCTTGAACGGTTAATTAAATGGCAATGGAGATTGGAGGTTGTAAAGTTTAGTTGGAGAAGACGACTGGAGAAGATAGATTGATTTAGGTTAAGCATGTTAAAACTTAAAAGAATTGAATCTGTTTAGATGTTTGGTTTCCCAAGCTGATGTTTGCTTTTCCTTAAATTATCTTCATGTTGAATCCCTCCCTAGGAAGTATATACGTAGATACTAGTAGACTAGTAGTCATTACGATATTAATAATACTAATATGAATAAAATGTATATTATAATCAATAAATCGGTTCGGTTCGGTTTCTATGTTTTGGTTTTATGTCAAAACCGAAACCGAACTGAAATTTTGGTTATATGAAAAATAAAAAACCAAACCATCGGTTCCTAGTTTCAGTTTGGTTTTTCCAGTTATCGGTTCGGTTTCGGTTTTATCTGTTTTTTTTCTCACCTCTACTAGTAGAGTTTCATTCCACAACTGAAGATTTTTCAGACCCAAACCTCCTTGTTCCTTAGGTTTACATATAGCTTCCCAGGATACTTTGGCTTTTTCTTTTTCCAACTGCCCTTGACTCCACAGGAAACCTTTAAGAATTTTATTTACCTCTTTGATTATAGATTTTGGTAAAAGAAAAAGAGGAGCCAATAATTTTGCATTGCTGCTAACATAACGGCTAAAAGTTATAACCTTTCGGCATAAGATAATTTTTTTTTCTTCTAGTCCAAGACTTTTTTCCTCACTTTTTCAATCAGTGGTCTATAATCTGTTGCACTTATGCTTGGTTATCAAAGGTACACCAAGGTATTTCATTGGCTATTTGCTGATTATAATCTATCTTAGGGATTAAAGCAATGGTGATCTTGTTAAACCCTAGCTCATAGAGACTTTACCCACTTACCGCTTAACGATGATTTATACACTAGTAGTCCACTTGTCCAACTATCCAATGGAATCAGAATGTTATTTGTTGAATTATCTAGGTTCACCTTCTAGTCAACACGTTCAATAAACCAAAGGCAATATCAAATTAACTAGTTAAGCCTGAAGCGTATTCTAGACACAAATTTAGCAGGACAATATTTATGATCCTATGATTTTTGATGTATAAATCACTATATGAAGAGCTATCCCAGACTCATATTACTTGGTCCGTATCACTAGATCCAGTTGAATGATAGGTCGCATACAAAAGCATGTAAACAAGTATAAATTGATAAACATAAACAAGCATTCAACGATAAATCAAGAAATCGAGATAAACAATACCAAACATTCAGATCTTCATAATAATGGCTAATACCTGAAGGGTATTAGCCTTCAAACATCATAATGAATACAAGAGTAATTGTTTTAGCCAAGGTAAACTAACCAAGTTAACGAATGATACCAAAAACTAAACGATTACGAAAGTATATGGACTTACACGTTGTCTTCTATGGATTGGAATGCGTTGCAAGACCTCTTTTGCTCTTTTTCTCCTCTGAAAATCGACTTTTATGGTTTATGTATCGAGAATATGATTTAGCACACTTAAAACTCATTTTTGAGTTTTGTATTTATAGGGTCTGGAAGTCAGTTCGATACGGCGTATCTATTAGCCGTGTTTTTTATAAAGTGATGGTCATTATCAATCCCGAGCCTTGTATAGGAAAACGTAGTTAATGGGAATCTCTTTTAAGCTAATTGGGCCTATTTGTCGGGCTTAAAGCCCATTCGTAGCTTGGTCCGATTCAAAAGACCCATAAGAAAGCCCACAAGGCTTGTCCACTCTATGTAGTATATAAAGCCCTCTCCAAGTGTGGAGAGGGTGTTGCTTCTCATTTTTCTTTCTAAGTGCAAGTAACCATCTTCTCTCTTTTATTTCTCTCTTTAAGATTTTTCTTATTTTACTTTTGTGTTTTATGGTGATGAAATGATATCATGTAACAAGTGGTATCAAGAGCCAATGTTGGGTTTAGTGATAGTGTTTTGTGGTTCGGTATTGCTTATTTTCAAGCTTATTTTTTTGTGAAAAAGCCACGGCTGACTTGTGTGGTTTTTCTATTCTTCACAAAATCTTTACTTTTCATTCTCGAATTATTAAGTAGTTTTTTTTTCACTTACATATTTGTGGCTTATTTTACATCAGGACATATATAAATTACATTTGATCAAGTGTCATAATGAGTTTCATCAAAAACACACACAAAACCCTAGATCCATGAGGTCCTCATCCTCTCCATCTTCAAGATCCAAGATCCACTCATCTAATCGATTTGCCTAACCTGTTTGATTTCCATTCATCGAATAATGTTTGATTTGTGTAGATCGATAATAGCTTTCTCTAATCTCTCTTGTTAGATTCGACGTGATTTTTAGAATTAGGGTTTCGATTTCTAATCGATTTCTTGGTTCTAAGTAATTACTATTCATCTGATTTAGTGAGATCTAGGGTTTGTTATTCATTGTTATCTGCTAAATCCCTCTTTATTCGATTCGACGATAATCATTAGGTGTTAGATCTCCTTTCAATCCCCTTCGCCTCTATGAGTCCTAATTCGAATATTGCTACTACCTCCCTAGAGCGGTGATTGTTATAACCCCTGTTTATTGAGATCATCACTTGTTGATTCGATCTCTAAACGAGTGTGTTAGGCGATCCCTTAACTTGGTACTCCCTGGTTTTTTCGATTATCAGGGTTTCGTTTCTGGTCGTTTTCAACAATTTCATTTTTTCAATTTTTTCATTGTATCATGGGTATCTTTAGAACAAAAGAAGATGATGTGGCTAAGATCTCCACTTCAATCTATGTGTCGAATTTTCCTGAGGTGTTTTCCGCCAAAGATTTGTTTCATGCTTGCAAGAAATATGGACACGTTATTGACTCGTTTATTCCATTTAAGAAATCGAAAGATGGGAAAAGATTCGGTTTTGTTCGATTCATTAATGTGTTTAACATGGAACGATTGGTAAGTAATCTTTGCACTATTTGGGTTGGTCGATCAAAGTTTCATGCAAACGTTGCCAGATTTCATAGAACTCCTTTGAAGATTAATAAAGCCTCGAAAGACAATGTGTATGAGCCCAAAAAAAAGAGTAACGTTAACGAAAATGGGTCAAGTAAAGCAGGTAAATCTTATGCCCATGTGCTGAAAACACATAATTCATTTGAAGCATTGGACTGTGAATCTGCGCCTTCAATTGTTTTGGATGATGATTGTCTTAATTCAAGAGATCTCTCTAAGACCTTGTTGGGTAGGGTTAAAGAGTTTGCATCTTTGTCGAATCTTAAGGTAGTCCTAAAGAATGAAGGTTTTGACGAGATCAAACTTCAATATATGGGAGAACTATGGGTTTTGTTGGAATTTCCTTCGTCTAAAATTAAGGAATTATTTCAGGAAAATAGGGGGGTTGGATCGTGGTTCTCGGTTTTAAAACAAACTTCTACCGAATTCGTTCCTGAAGGTAGAATTTTATGGGTTGAGATCGAAGGAGTCCCATTTAAACTTTGGTCTAAAAATACCTTTAAAAAGATTGCTAGTAAGTGGGGAGAGATTCTTAACACCGAAGATCAGGAAGAAGATGGTTTTTATACGAAAATATTATGCATCTATTCAAAACTTGGAAATAATATTTATGAGAACTTTAAAGTTATCTTCCAAGGTAAGGTTTTTGTATTACGCGCTAAAGAAATCCCTAGATGGGTTCCTGAATTCGCTGATGAATTTGATGATGATGAATCTGAAGAAGGGTCTAAAGGAGACACTGCAAATAGCCATGGTGCGTTCAACTTTGATGATGTTGACGATGTGGATAAAGTTCCAGAGACTGAACTTGATGATCCTTTAGAACAAAACAAGAATCCATCGGAAGATCCTTTTGGCATCTACTCTATCCTCAACAAAAATAAAGATAATGATGCTAACATACCAGTATCTGATCATAGTATCAAATTCCCACCAGGTTTTACTCCTAATGGGGTTTCCATGCAAGAAGATACTGGGAGAAGCGTTAATGATGTTACATCGCCTCGTATCATGGAGAAAGAACAAAATGAACAGGAAAGGATAAATAATTACAACGGTTCTAAAGATGAGATGTCATGCTTAGTGTGTTCTGGTATCTTTAAAAAACCAGTGGCTCCGCAATCAGGGGGGTCTATAATATGAAAGGTTGGACAAGGTTGGACAAGCAATGGGATATAATATGAAAGGTTGTGTAAATAAGATTGGGTTAAGGAGTTGTGTTTAAAAAATAAAGTGAATTTTTTGGCTCTTCAGGAAACAAAAATGGAGAATATGAACCTGTGGTGTGTCAAGAATTATTGGGGAAATTATACTTTTGATTATGCTCATAGTGATTCTGTGGGCAATTCAGGGGGCATTCTTTGCATTTGGGATCCTAATTCTTTCCAAAAAGATAATGTTACTGTTTCGGATTTTTTCATTATAATTCGGGGTACTTGGTTGAAATCTGGTGTTAAGATCTTGATGGTGGCGGTTTATGCTCCTCACGACTTGAGAGACAAAAAGATTTTATGGGATTATTTGGAGTATATTATTAATAGATGGGACGGTGAGGTGCTAATTATGGGCGATTTCAATGAAGTGAGACGGAAAACTGAAAGATTTGGATCGGTTTTTAATGTTCAAGGTGCTGATATGTTCAACACGTTTATTGCAAATGCGGGCCTTGAGGAGATCCCGCTAGGAGGTAGTTCGTTTACATGGTGCCACAAATCCGCTACTAAGATGAGTAAACTTGACAGGTTTCTTATTTCTGAAAATTTATTTAATTCATATCCGAATATATGTGCTACTTCTTTGGATAGATTCTTATCGGATCATCGCCCGATTCTTCTTCGGGAATCCAATCATGACTACGGCCCGATCTCGTTTAGGTATTTTAACCATTGGACAGAATTGGATGGTTTTAATAAGTTTTTCATTGACACGTGGAATTCTGCCCCTGTTGAAACTAATGCTATGAGGAACGTGATGCAAAAGTTTAAATTTCTTAAAGGTAAAATTCGTGAGTGGCTTAAAATCTATAAAAGCAAGAATGGAGGTTCTGGTATTCTTAAAGAAGAGCTTAACAGAATAGATGCTGATATTGATAAGGGCCTAGCTTCTGATATCATTATTAATAGAAGAATGGAGGTTATTAAATCCATTCAATACCTTGATAAAATTCATGTAATGGATTTGGCTCAAAAGGCTAAGGTTAAATGGGCGATTGAGGGGGATGAGAACTCTCGATACTTTCATGGGGTCTTGAATAAAAAAAGAAGTCAATCTAACATTCGAGGTATTATGGTTGATGGTAAGTGGCAAGATAATCCGAAAGTTATTAAATCTGAATTTTTTCTTCATTTTCGGAAAAGATTTGAAAAACCTTCTGCTAATCGAATTCTTATTGATATGAATTTTCCTAAGACTATTTCTATCGATCAAGAAACTGAATTAGAAGGTGCGGTGTCTAAAGAGGAAGTAAAGAAGGCAGTGTGGGATTGTGGTTCCGACAAATCTCCTGGACCGGTGGATTTTCGTTTGGCTTTTATAGAAATTTTGGACATGTATTGAAAAATGATGTGTCGTTTCGGGTGCGGTTAAATTATTTTTCTTTACCTTCCGGTGACATTTCCCAAGGGAGGATATGCTTGGTTCATAGCCTTAATCCCGAAGTTATGACGCTAATTTGGTAGTTTAAAGACTTTTGAACCAATTAGTCTTATTGGAAGCATTTACAAATATAGCTAAGATCTTGGCAATCGTCTTGTGGGAGTTTTGTGGTGATATGTTAATGAAGTTCAATCCGCTTTTAATTTCAGCTAGGAAAATCTAGACGGGCCATTCATTCTTACTGAGGTCATTCAATGGTTGTAGTCAGAAAAGCAAGTACTATTTTAGTTTATACGAGAATGTCTGCCCACGACTTGCAACGAGTTTCTCAACATGTGTGTATTTATGACACTATGAATTTGCGTAAAATTTGTTTGGTTCTATGTAATTTCTTTATCAAGAAAGAAACAAATATTGACTCATGTCATTTATCTTAACCGTCTAAATGTATGTGTTACCTAGTCAAAAAACAATCTCACCTCTCAACTTACTAAATGTTTAGTCTTTTAATGGATGTATATTTGATGTTAAGTTTAAACCATTTTTAGCGTAATTTAATTATAGGTAAGATCATTTTCTTGAGCCTCATCGAATATGCGGTTCACCATCTTAAAATATAACTTTAAGTATCAATTTTTCATTATAATTTCTAACTTAAACAACTCAAATCAATACTAATAAGATCAAAAGTAATTTTGTAAGTAGTTAATAACAACAACATAAAACTTGTTCACTGGTAGTAACTTGTTGAGAATTTAAAGTATGATCAAAATTTTTAAAAGCTGATATTAAATAAAAAGCCTTCAAAAGCTTTAAATGGAGTGCCACTTGCGACACTACACGTTCTTTACTATCGTTTACCGTTGAGCCAAACTAAGATTGTAAATATATTTTGGTTTGTTTAATACTTAAATCTTTTTTGTTATAGTTTGATTTGTTTCATAATATAATTGTGGTATATCTACGATAAAATTATCTTAGTAGTTGTAAACATATAGTAAAATGACACAGTTAGGTAATATAAACAAATATTAACAAATTGTAACTAAACATACATATACTTAATTTATATATAAAAATAATATAGTAATTTTTTAAATACATAATTTAATAAATCTTAGAAGTATAGTGATTATTCATTGATAATATTCTTACTTGTAGTGTGTTTACATGTTTGATAGGTAATTGGAATAAAAATGTATCCCACATTGAAAGAGAGACATAAATGAAGAAAGGATGGAGGGCTATAAAAGTAAAAGACCAAGTAAATAATGAATATAAACTTGAAATGTCTACTTTATTACTAATGATGCATGACATATTGTTAGTTATACTATTAAGTTTAAATTATTTTATGAACGCTTATAGAAACATCTAAAATAATATTTTAAAAACTAGTTGTTTGGCTCGATTAGCTCGTTCGACTCGACTAGCTCGTTCGACTCGCATAACTAAACGAGCTTTCGAACGAGCCGAGCTAAGTATTAGATTTAAAAGCTCGACTCGTGAAACTAATCGAACATAATTTTTTGTTTGAACTCGACTCGAGCTCGATAATTTTCAAGCTCGACTCGAGATAAACGAGCTCGAGCTCGAGTAGCTCGTTAAAAGCTCGACTCGTTAACACCCCTAGTTTAGGTATCGAGAACATGATTTAGCACACTTAAAACTCGTTTTTGAGTTTTGAATTTATAGGGTCTGGAAATCGGTTTGATACGACGTATCTGTTAGCCGTGTTTTTTGTAAAGTGATGGTCATTATCAATCCCGAGCCTAGTATAGGAAAACATAGTTAACGGGAATCTCTTTTAAGCTAATTGGGCATAGTTGTCGGGCTTAAAGCCCATTCGTAGCTTGGTCCAGTTTAAAAGACCCATAAGAAAGCCCACAAGGCTTGTCCACTCTATGTACTATATAAAGCCCTCTCCAAGTGTGGAGAGTGTGTTGCTTCTCATTTTTCTTTCTAAGTGCAAATAACCATCTTCTCTTTTTTATTTCTCTCTCTAAGATTTTTCTTATTTTACTTTTGTGTTTTATGGTGATGAAATGATAATGTAACAAGTGGTATCAAGAGCCAATGTTGGGTTTAGTGATAGTGTTTTGTGGTTCGGTATTGCTTATTTTCGAGCTTATTTTTTTGTGAAAAAGCCATGGCTGACTTGTGTGGTTTTTCTATTCTTCACAAAATCTTTATTTTTCATTTTCGAATTGTTAAGTAGAATTTTTTCACTTACGTATTTGTGGCTTATTTTACATCAGGACATATATAAATTACATTTGATCTAAGTTGGGCTTGCATCCCCTTTTAGGCTAGATTTTTAAAAACGTTTAAATATGTTCAAATCTTAAAAACGTTTTCTGCTGCTTCTCATTAAAAACGTGTTTTATCGTTTTCTTTCTTTCTTTTTACTCAAATCATTTCTGTTGTAGTTCTTTTTACTTTTTCGTGGCTTACTCTTTGTGTGGTGCTAAAAGAGCTTATTGTTGTTGGCTTATTCGGTTGTCAAACTGCTTAGTGTTGTGTCCTCTTCGTGACTTATTGTGGTGGACAAGTGCTTATTTTTTAAGCTTTTTGTGGTGATAACCTGCTTTCTTTGAGCTTATTTATAAGCTTCTTCAAGCTTTTGGTTAGCTTATTTCTTTGTTTGTGGTCCATGGTTTGAAAAACATCAAGGAACACCAATCCAAGTTTTTAGCTTCTTTGTTTGTTGTTACTCGTTTCTGTTACAAGACAACAAAAGCAAGGACGTTGGGTTTTTTTGTTGGTTTCTATAGAAGACAAAAAAAAGGACACAAGGACATTAGTACACTTTGAAGGCACCGGATACGCAGCTTCAAGCTTAACCGGATACGCAGTTTGTAGTTGTAACCGGATACGCAGTTCTTAGTTGTGACCGGATACGCATTTCTTTCTTTGACAACCGGATTAGCATTCACTTATCAACCGGATTTGCATATTTCTTTGACCACCGGATTAGCACATCTCTTTCATGAACCGAATTAGCAACTCAACAGAATCAAACTATACACGTTTTTAAGTAATTTCGGGTTTTTCGATTTCGAGTGACGGTTCATTACGGGACTTCTAATCTATACCATTGTGATCGTGATACTTTTTCGATCAACGTGGTTCATTACTGTCGATAACCGTTCGTGCCCGTGAGATGGAATAATGAATCGTTATATTTATTACTCCCTCCGTCCATTTCTAAGTGTCAATTTTTGATCTTTTCTTAAAGTCTTTTTTTCTTTAAATTTTGGACTTAATTATTTCTTTCTTATGTTATATGATACTCAATTGCAAAATATATTAAATGGATAGATTTTCGAAGTATTTTTCATTGGTTATAATTTAGTGTAAACATTATTATAACATAAAAAAAATATTTACGGTCAAAGGGTTATGAAATAAAAAGAATTCAAAAAGTCAAAATGGACACTTATTATGGGACGGAGGGATATTTATTACTATTTTCCAACGAAGAAGATGAAACAGAATTAAAAAACGTGTATGCATGATTTGATTTGTTTTAATATTGTTTAAAATCTTAAAATTTCATTTTTTACCCTTATTTTTCAAAGAGATTAACATATAAATCCTAGTTTAGTAAATATTAATACTATTAGACCTTAAGTTTTTAAAACAATTTTAATTTTAACCTTTCACTTTCAATTAGTTCACCACTAGTCCTTAGGTTTAAATTTTCTTTTTCTTTCAATATCACCCTTTATTTTTCACACATTTTTATTTTTAGTTTTTATTTTTTCAAAAGTGTTTTAGTTAACCATTACTTTAAATAGTGTTTGTGCACCGTTCGTCGTTTTAAGCTCATCAATTGTTAACAAAAGCTCAAACTATTCTACAACAACAACGATTTCAACAACAATTAATCATTGTTTCACGAATTCTTCTTGATTCTGTAAAATCCCGCGAAAGATTCAATTCTTTTCTCGGTTTAAATCTAAGACTTGTAAAATCTTGTGAATGTTAATTGGTTTTAATCCACAACAACAATCACTTTACCCACTTAAGATCCTTGCATATCATTTCACATCACTTTCGCAATGTCGACTCAACAAGACATCAATGCTATTAGAGCACAACGACTAGCAAACACACATGATCCTTTGAAATTATTGGCAAACACTCAGATACCGTTTCACCCAGATCAATCATCACATATTACCTACACACAACATCCACAACCCAACAACCACTTTGTCCAACAACCTTTATTCAACATGAACTACATGCCATAACCAATGCAGAATCTCAAAGACAGTTCAGATCCCACAACTGTAATGAACAAGGCACTTGCTTTAATGGCTAAAGCATTCAAATTCAACACCATTCCAACAAACAACAACCAAATAAGTTCATTAATTCACCGCAATAGTCAAATTGCACAACCGGATATGAACACGAGCCAAGACATCAAAATGCAAATGGTTGATGACAATGTTGGAAATCAGGTGAGACAAAATGCTGTGCAGAATGATGGGAATAGGGTTGGGCAAAATGCAGTTCAGATTCCGGGTATTCAGAATGTTGAAAATATGAATGGGCTTAGTGTTGTTTCGAAAATTGCAAATCAATATGGGAATGGAGATTTTGTTACATCATCGGCTGAGGGTAATGGTAATGGTATCAATGGTAATCCGATAAGGTGTTACAACTGTTGAGGAGATAACCATTATGCCAGCAACTGCACAGTAAAGTCAAGGAAATAGGATGCTGCTTATCTTCAACAACAACTACAAATTGCTCAAGAGGAAGAAGCAGGGATCCAAATCACCCAAGAGGAATTTAAGTTCATGACTACTGCAGATGCTCATGAAGAAACAGAGAGAGAGAGTAAAAGTGAACTGCACTTCAGAGGATACATTGCAGCAAGCATCCACATCTGGAACTCAATCTGACAATGCTCCCGTCTATGACTCAGATGGATCAACTAAGGTACCCAAAGATGAAAATTGTTATGATCATGATATATTCAATATGCTTACTCATGAAGTGAAGTATACTGATCTTCAAACTGAGCTTGATCGTACGAAAGAAAAACTTAAAAATTGCATTATTAAAAAGGAAAAAGAATACGTTGTTCTTTAGAATAATTGGTATCCAAAATATGAAGAGTGCAAATATGACAAGATTTCGTATGATAAAGCTTATAATGACATGCAACAAAAGATCGAACGGTTGCAAGCTCAGTTGGGAGATCTCAAGGGTAAGAGT
>BQNB010097355.1:0-25406 GCA_026074375.1 Tanacetum coccineum | reverse complement strand
AAAATGCCAATTAACCTGTAAACTATTCAAACACCCCCCTCCTATAGTTTCCACAAAATCGTTTAGTTTTGGTTTTGGTTTTTTAAAAGAGTCGATGTTCGTTAGTCATTATCGTTATTGTCGTAAGTAAAACACGACCCTCTTAACCCAAAATTCTAGCTCCTTTGTATATATACGACACATACATATATTAGATAAGTATCCAAGGTTTTAAGAAAATCATTTTTGACAAACATAGACAAAAGTTCCCTATAGAACACTTTCTTATCAAAGAACAAACCAGTGCATCTGGACCTTTCATTTTAATCTGATCCAACGGTGTAGATATTTTACCAATTTATTTTTTATATTTATGTAAGGGTTTTTTAGTAATTTCATCTCTATACTATACATTCCCAAATCAAACACCCAAATTCATTTCAACCGTCTCGCTCACACACACACACTCACATGCAGTAACCACCTAACGCTAAATAACTCCCAAATCTAACCCTAATCGTTATTCTGATTGTTGAAAATGGACATACGAGATGAAATGAGTTTATCTAAAGATGATTCCTCGCCCAAATCATCTTCGATGCGTGATTTCCCGATCAAAATAAGCATCAGAAAAAGCTACTAAGGGTTACAATTCTTTATATTCTTATGTTTATTTTGCTAATTTGGTGCATAGTTAAGAGTTTATTAAGGTTTTTGTATTTTTGAGATTATTTTAAATTACAATTTGTGAATGCTTATTTGTTGATTATTATTGTTGCTTATTTAGATTAGTCAAAGATTTGCTTATATGCTTATTTTGTGCTTATTTCTATTTTTTAGTTTTGTTTCTTATTTTCTTTATTATCAGTTAGTTATTGAATATATGTTAATGTAATCGTTGAATATTAGCGTTTTTAGCAAATAGATGTTGCTTTTTCAGTAGCTTTTTGCTTATTTAGGTTAGCTTGTATTCGTAGCATTATTTGTTGCTTATTAGTTATTTAGGTTTAGCTATTAGTATGAATCACATGTGATTCTTTTGTGTTAGTTGCTTAATTAGATAGCCGTTTTGATTATTATGCTTATCAGAAGCTGTTTAGTGATGTCTTTTTTAATTTTTTAATGTTTTGTGCTAGGTGTTAAGGATAAACCTCAGGTTGGTAGTCTCTCTCCTAGGAAGTGGCGTACAAGGGATATGATTGTTGTTGCTAAACATGGCGGTAAAGTGCTTAATGTACAACTGGTGTCTGAATTCAATCCTACAACTGGTATACAAATTTTGAAACTGTTGGTTAAGGATAAACTATTGGCTAAGAAACCGTTGGTTGTCCAAGACAAGGTTGGGGATAAGGCTTCGGTTAAGAAACCGGCTGATGTGTGGAGAAACCGAACAAGGTTAAGGATAAGGCGGCGGTTAAGAAATCAGTTGATGTTGTGAAGAAACCGGTTACTGTTGTGGTTAAGGATAAGTGACAGTAAGAAACCGACAGTTGTGGCGACGGTTAAGAAACCGGCTATGTGATGTGAGAAAACGGCTGTATTGTGTTAAGGAAAAGGATAAGACTAAGGCGCAGGTTTCGATTGATACGAAAAATGAATTGTGCCTGATGTTGGTTCGGAGAAGGTTGTTGCAAAGATAAGGAAAGACAAAAAAAAATAAATGCAGTAAGTGCCTGATGTTGATTTGGAGAAGGTTAGCTGCAAATGATAAGGAGTTGTCGGATTTTGTTAGTAAAAAGAGAAGGCATCGGACTGAGCTTCCAAAGTTAAATGCGCTGGCTGATGTGGCTGATAAGGAGTCTGATGTTGTGAATAATAAGGATAAGGAGTCGGATGTTGCGAAAGATGTTGGGAATGATGTTGTGAATGATTTTATGAATGGAGTTGTGAATGATGTTATGGCTGATGTTGGTTTGGATAAGTTTGATGCAAATGAGTTGTTGTCAGATGTTGTTAGTAAGAAGAGAAGGCGTCGGACTGAGCTTCCAAAGGTAAATGTGTCGGCTGTTATGGCTGATAAGCCGCTTGTTGATAAGTCGGTGGTCAAGGCGGCTCTCAAGCCCGCTGTCAAGCGTGTTGTCAAGCCTGCTGTCCAGCCCACTCACCCGAGCCCAAGACCGCCATACCCGCTCCGGCTGACCCCCCCCGCCCCCTCCCGCCGCCACTTAAGCTGGCTGTCAAGGGTAATGAGAGTAAAAAGTTAAAGAGTAAGTCTGGTATGAAGATAAAGATGAAGAATTCTTCTGATTCTTTTTCTTCGTCTATTGATGAAAAGGAATTGAGGCGTCTTCTTAAAAAACTTAAAAATATTAAACAAGAAGACTCTGATAGGAGTGTGTCGGACAGAAAGATGAAATATAAGAAAAAAGAGAAAGAGTTGACGCCTAGTGAAGTGGCACATAAAGAGTACCTTAAGCATTATCCAACTCTTCGTACCAGGGCGGTCCCTAAGTCCCTTTTGCTGCTATTCGGATCACAAGTTTGAAATGTGGAGCCTTTTTGTCCTGAAATAGTTTCAATTCTTTAACAACCTTGTCATTGATGAAAATACCGTCAAGTGAAAAGGTTTGTTGTTGCAAACTTTAGTTCTTCCACTTACAAGTTGTCATTGGATTCTGGTGATTCAATTCATGTCACTCTTAGTAAAATCCATGATATTTTAGGTATCCCTGTTGAGAAATTGCGTACAAAATTGATCTTTGCTCACGAAGTTGACTTTCTTCAAGTCAACTTTCTAGACTTAGTTCACTAATACAGTAAGTTGCCGATTGAAGGGCGAAATATTTTGGATGTGGTCCGACACTTGCGTGAAGATTCTGATATTCTTAAGATTGACTGGTGTGGTTACATCCATAGTTGCTTGGAAGATAGCAAAATCCCGAAAAAACGAACTGTGCAATATCTTGGACCATTTCTATTCCTCATTGTAATTATTATTATTTTTTTAAAATTTCATGCTTTTTTTTTTCATGCTTTTTGTTTTTCAAACTTTAAGTTTCTTCCACTTACAGTTGTCAAGTTTCTAATTCGATATTACACTTTAGTTTTTATGCTTTTGTATCTATGATTCTAAAAATTCGTACGAAGTTCTTGTTTGTTTCGAAGACCTCGACCACTATAAGAGCTTGCAACCAACTGTTATGAGACAAAGAGAAAAGCTGGGAACAAAAAGAAACATGTCTGGGGCCCTACTAGAACTTCATGATGAATCGACTGGTGGTGGTTCTATGTTAACTTCAGAGAAAGAGGTTTAGTCTCTTTTTTTGTTTTCATTCTGTTGCTATTAGAATCACATGTGATTCTTAAGGAATCACATGTGATTCTTAAAGAATCACAATGATTCCTTAAGAATCACATTTTTATCTATGAAGAATCATATGTTTTTCAATGAAGAATCCATGTTGATTTTAAGTAATCATATGATAAGCTATTTTTATGTTTCTAAGTTAATACAATTTGATTAACTGCAGAATTTGATTAAAAAGGCTGAAGAAAAGCTTTATATTGTTTGTTCTGAAAGAGTTTTTCTGGAAGGGTGAGTCTATGACAGCTAGTGAAAAAGTTATCCCGGATGAGATAAAGTTTTTTAAATCATCAAATGTATGCAAGAATGTTATTAAAAATCAATTGAGTTTGGTTATTACGAAAGTAGTTACGAGATGATGACAATGATGGGACTGATCATGAAGATGACAATGGTGCAAATGGCGATGATGACGATAGTGATGGTGAAATAGGTGAGACAATGTTAGAGACGATGATGGATGTGTGAAACGGAGGACAATGATGAAGATGGTGGAAATGGTGATGATGGCGGAAATGGTGATGTTGTAAACGGTGACAATGATGAAGATGGTGAAATGTGTGACGATGAGGTTCATGGTATATAGCAAACCACTTTACAAGCCGCCTTCTGTCACGGTGAACTTTCTAATAAGAATAAAGATGTAACAAATAACTATTGAGTTTGGTAGCTCAGTTTCTTTTGTTGATGCTTTTTGAAGAACTTATGTAGTTTGTAGTAGTCTGAAATGTCAGTTGATGTTGAACATATGTAGTTTGTAGTAATGTCAGTGTAGTTTCTCTTTGGAATCTATACTTTTATGTTGTTTCTTTTTTTCGTTATTGCATATGATTTTGAAAAAATCCCAAGGGATTGATAAGGAATCACAAGAGATTCAGGTAGAATCACATGTGATTTTACAAGAATCACATGTGATTTTTAGCAACTATATCAAAATTATGTTTTTAGCAACTATATCAAAATTATTTTTCAAGTTTTGATTATAGGATGTAAATCAGATGTTCTTTATAAGTAACAAATATTCAAGTAATTTCAAAGAGATTCAGCTAGAATCACAACAGTTTCAACTAGAATCGCATGATATTTTAAGTTGGATTTATCATGAATCACAAGAGATTTACCAAAATCACATGTGATTTTACCAGAATCAACTAGAATCATAAGAGATTTAAAGCATATGATATTTATATAAAAATATCTTTTATCATAATGTTTGTTATTTTTCAACTAAATCAGATCAAATGTTCATTATAAGTAACAAATATTCAAGTAAACATAGAATTGAAGTAAATAACAAATATTCAAGCAACTAAAAAGTGGTCAAACATCAATAACTGGTGTCGCCTTCTTCTTTTTCCTTGCCTTTAGATTCTTTGGACAAGTTGTTTTGGTATGCTCGTTTGTCTTCTCCTTATAGTATCCACAAACCTTCATTGGTTTTGCTCTAACTTTAAGTGCTTTTTCTCTTTCACTCTTCAAACGTTCTCCTTTTTTCAAATGTTCTCCTTTGTTTACAGCTTTTGTTGGATTTTTTACATCAACTTGATTAGGTTTTGATATGGAAAAAATACCACCAATCACATCTCCTGTATTTCTTGAAGGGGGATTCGGCATATCAGCTTTCACTTCATCCAAGAGTTTTTTCAACTTTTCTACATAGGTGCTCATCCTTCCTTCATCTTTGCTCAACAAGAATAAACAATCGTCTACCAAAAAATTTGTCTCATTTGTAAGTCTTTTAATTGTTAAAAAAATTTCCCCATATCTGTTTCTTTGTCTTCTCAGGTCAGGTGGTATTATGTCCCTTGTCCAGCGCCTCAAAATGTATTGCTTTGGAATAACATTAATGTCACAATTCTTGAACACACAGAATATGTGTCGACATAGAAACCCGTATCGGAGAAAATGTCTACAAGAACATACCACCGAACCATCTTCTATAATTCGTAGTACCTTTTTCACAAACACAAGAAATAATTTTTTTTACTAGAATGACATGAGATTATAAACTAGGCATGTGATTCATGTGTTTTATCTTAACAATACTTGTGATTTCAAAATGAATCACATGTGATTCAAAAGGAATCACATGTGATTCAAGAGAAATCACATGAGATTCAAAAGGAATCACATGTGATTTTTCATCAAATCTCATGTGATTCTTTATATTTTCAACAAACATATAAAGACTTACCTTATAGTCTTTCACTGCTTCTGCCACTATTCCAGTTTTCTTCTCTTGTTCTTTTCCCTTTTTGGTATTAAGTGATCTATTATCATTCGGCTTCTTGTCTCTAATAATGACAGTTTCACATCCTTCATTTATTTTTAAATCTTGTATCGTACAAGACCAACAACCTTCGATTATTTCCGTTTGAACAAGCAAAAATATCGTCCTAGTATATACTCGTGCCACATGTCGTTCAATTGCCAACTTTGTCTCACACTTTGGAGCCGCATCAATTGTTTTGAAGTCTAATGCCTCTTGCCTATACCTTTGCCTTTCCATTGCTGATTCATATGACATCATGAAACTAACAAGCGTTGCCCCAGGGCTTGTGAAACTTTTGAAGAACGAGTTTTCAATTTTAGACCTTGAAGTTGTCCTCATCAATCCATATAATGGAGAGTCAATAAAATAAGTTGGAATCTAAATTTCTCGAAGATTAAACATTTTTATCATCCATTTGTAACTTTGCAAACCAAAATCTTCAACCAATTGTGCCCATTTCTCTTCAAACTTTAATGGTTCAATGAACATATTCCAAACGATCTTATCAAAACGTTCTTTGAACTTTGTTTCATCATATATTTCTTTACAAATCTGTTTCGAATAAAAGAGAGTAATTAGTTTAATCACAGGAGATACAAAGATGAATCACCAGTGATTCAAAACTAAATTACATGAGATTCATGTGAAACAGTTATGTGAATGAAAATACCTTTGATGGAATTTTTTGCATAATATGGCACATGCAAAGTCTGTGTTTTGCTTTAGTAAAAATGGCTTCAATAGCTCTCTTCATAGCTCCATCTTGATCGGTCACAATCATGGTTGGTTCTTTTAAGAAAGCGGTCATGAATGACTTTAGCAGCCATGTGTATGATTTTGTATCTTCATGTAAAAGCATTCTCGAACCAAGTGTGACACACTTTCCATGATTATCGACGCCAATGAATGGCACAAACTTCATGTTGTACCTATATAAAAATCATTTTTGTTAGTACTTGTGAGTACAGAAGAATCACATGTGTTTGTGAGTACAAAGGAATCACATGTGATTCATGTGGAATCACATGTGATTCAAGTGAAATCACATGTTTTTTATGAATCACATGTGTTTGTCATGGAATCATATGTGTTTAATGTGGAATCACATGTGATTCAAGTGGAATCACATGTGATTCAAGTGGAATCACATGTGAATCAAGTGAAATCACATGTGATTCAAGTGGAATCACATGTGAGATTCCTAAAATAAGACTAATTATAAATAATCCACAGTGATTCACTTACTTGGTGTTGTTGAGGTTTGCATCACAAAAGATACTATGTCTTCAACTTCTTTGTACCGTTGCATTTGGCAACTTCATCAGCCCAAACGTTGCGAACACCAACTCATGTTTCTACCTATACTGAATGTAAGTTCGGCACATATATTTTCTGTTTTCCTTTTTGTTTTAAGCATTTGTGCGGCACCTTTCCACCAATGAACGACATTGCGTCCCTTGTGATTCTTAAAATCATCAATCATCCCATGACATATTTCATAACGCACTCTTCATGCTACTTAACAAGTTGTGTGCACGTGTTGCACCAATTTTATTTGTTGCCGCTTTGACAACAAACATTTTTTCTCCTTGAGTCATCTGTCTTTGTTTCTTTGTAAAGTGTTTGTACTCTTTTGGGAAAAGTATGTGATTGTGTTTGGCGTGAAATTGTTCTAACTTGTATCTTCCAGTAACAATATTCAAAACTAATTTTATACGAGCTTTGCAACCTGTTACATGAGCTGTTGTATTTCTTTTTTGTTTGTCACTATATTCAGGATCAAGAGTGTCAACATTAATACCTTTTGGAACACCTTCTCTGTTACACATGATGTACTTATGTTTTACCGCTCCTGATTTTGTTAACCTTTGCCCTGATTTTTTGACTTCAAAACCTCCCATTTCAGCGTATTTCGTATACATATCTACAGCTTCATCTACTGTATCATAGTAGGTCCCCTCAATGGTATAGTGAATTCTTTGTACATGAGGCTCCAATATATCGACACAGGTGTTACCAGTATGGCTAGTATAAGTTGCTCTGGTGTTTTCATATCCATGTTGTATATCATAAAAAACAGAATCACATTGAGATATGGTTATATAACCACTGAATTCACATGCAATTAACTAAATAAAGAAACAACTAAAAGGATTGATTAATCAAAATCACATGTGATTTTCACTCATAAATCACATTGTGATTCACAGATTACATGAGATTCATGCCTTCCATAATATAATTTTCATGAATCTCATGTGTTTACACAACACACTTCAGGAGCAGAAATTATAACTCCTCAAGAAATCACATGGGATTTTTCCTTTTTATTTTATAATAAATATTATTAATTTACACTTCAGACAAATCACAATGTGAAATTCTACATTTTTTCATAACAAAAAACTTTTTAGAAGTAAATTCATGTGATTTTACCTGTAACTTTTATGAAAGCATTTGTCATCTGCAACTTCTGGTATAACATTTTCGTAGGTGATTCCCTATACTAATTATTGTCTTTCATAAAAACTGTTTATTCAGATCGATCAGTTTAGTTACTTCTATAACATTCATTGAACGATCTTCTTCCATTTTCCGACGATTTTACATGAAGTTGTTGATTTTCCGGCGATCAGACGGTGAGTTTTTATGAAGTTCGATGATTTACGGAGTTTTAGGGTGATTTAGTGTGATGGATGATGATTTTCCGATGATTTATAGTAATGGATTGAACTCCGGCGGTTGTTGTTATGTTTTTCGGCGAGTTTTTAATTTTCCAGCGGGTGGATTTTTGTGGTGTCGGGTTCAGCATGTTTTTTGTTTTCAGTTCGTGTGTTTTGTGGAGGGAGAAACTGAAAAATAAACGGGGTAAGATGGTTTTTTTTTATATATGGTTGGGGGTTTTATTTAAACCATTGGATATGGATGAAATTAACGGTTAAGATCTTTTGATTTGTTCTTTGGTTGGTACAAGTTCTATGAGGATCTCACCTCTTCAACTATAAACGTCGAATTTAGGTACCTCCATTATTTACTTAAAATTATTCATAGGCTCATGGCGACTGCAAAAAGGCCATGTCTCTCCGAATACAATAGCAAGTTAATAAAAGAAGGTGAACATATAGAGGGCTTTGAATTTTCGAGATAGTAAAAAACAAAGAAAAAGAAAAACATTTGAAATGTAGCTTAGGAATTGTTGAAGAAATATCTACTTAGGGTATGTTTTGCGTGGAATGGTGTGGAGTTTTTTGAAGCGGTAAGGAGTGAGCATTTTGATTTTTAGTGCTCATTTAGTAAAAGAGCGGTGAGCATTTTGATTTTTATTTGTCGTTTAGTAAAGGAGGGGTGAGTTGTGCTATGTTTTAGGAAGACTAAGGGGCCGTTTAGTTGGTGAAAAATATCTCATTTTTCTAAGAAATTTTTCATGTGAAAATGAAAATATTGAAAATCCGTTTAGTTGCATTTTTTTTTTCTAACATTTAAAAAAAAATGGAATTCTCATTCACATTATTTTAATATTTTTCAAAAAAAAATGAAAAGTCTATTTTATCATTCTTACTTTTTTTCTCATTTTTTTCGCAATAAAAAGGAATGAGATCTCTAAACACAAAATTATTACACAGATTTTCTCTCGTCGTCTATCCTCCACCTCCTCACTATTATATCCGTCGTTTTTAATTTATTTAAAAAAAATTTGGTTTATATATTTTCTACGTTTTTATTTTTAACAAAATTGAAAAATTATAACCTCACCATTTAAACGGGATTTTCAAAATTATCAACTCTCCTAGACGCAGAAAATTCATTCTTTTCTCTAGAAAGATTTTGAGACTGAAAAAAAGGAATTTTTTTCATTCAACTAAACGAGGGACATTATTTTCTAATGTTTTTGAGAAAGCTCTGGCAAATGGAGGCAGGCGTGAGTTTTGTTGACAACTACTGCTCGCAGCTACTGCTACTTTTAACAAACACACCTTTAATCACCTCTAGTTTTTTGGTATTTATATTGTTGTCTCGTGGTTTTCGGTTGCCCTAGGCAATAAAAACAAAGAGTCCCTATTACATTTGTAAACTAAAAAGAAATTGCATATAAACTTGAATTATATGGCTCACATATTTTTAATGTTATATGTATTTATATATAAAACTAATAAAAATGTGACATCTTTCGAGTGGAGGTCATGTGCGCCGACACATGTTGCACACCCCTCCAAAACCTCTCTGATACTTAGCTTGATGTCTTCCCCTCCGTAAAACAAGCTAAACTTGTCTCCACTTTTGTTAGCTTTGGAGTAGCTGAATGTCCCCTTGTGAAAACCATTATTTCTGGGCATATTTTGATTTCCAAGGTACTCAAAGATGGCCACGAGAAATTAGCTTTCCCTAAGCAAAATCCCTTAAGACGATTTAGTTTCTCAAGTTTTAATGACTTCAGGGAAGGGAAGACGATCTCTTTCACTTTGGCATCACAATCCTCTTCGTCTTCTTTCACAATGACCTCCATATTTCCGCACCTTATTATATGTAGGTTTTGGAGTTGCAAGAGACTACCAACCATGGAGCTAGTGAATACATGTTCTAAACTAGAACAATAATCAATAGACAATCTTGTTAGGTTTGGAAACTCCAGTGATGTCCATTGATTGCTTTTCCATATGTACTTGAGACCATATAGCCACTCTAAGTCCACTTCTTTCAAATTTGGAAATTTTGCAACAATTGGTGATTCACTGAAACCACCATTTGTCCTTGCCAATGCTACTTCGAATACCTCATTTACATAATCAGAGCTCTTTACATGAATCTTTTGCAGAATTTGCAGTTGTAGCAACTCACTGGATGGAATAATCTTTTTCAAGTAGAAATTATGTTGCACATCTATTTCGATCAAATTATTAAAAGACCAAGGTAACCTTTCCAAAGTACTAGGGCACGAGCTTGAACTGTCTGAACTTGGAGATGCAGTCTGCATGATCAAACGAAAGAATTAAGAATACAAAGGCATGTGTTTTATTAGTTAATATCTGTGTTCTGAAATAGAATCTCAGGGTCCACTTAAATAGTAAAATAACTAGTTAAGCAGCTTTCTGTGAGATTTTAGATAGGTAATACATGTTTCTCTTACAATTCCGCAATTCAGAGAACCTATCTCAAACACCAATGAAAATCACAAATAGTCATGTCGTAATATTAAACCATGAGGTTAAACTAGAAGTATTTTTTTTAGACGACAATTTTTTACGCACCTTTACCACCTATCAAACATTTATATCTTACAAATGTACCCGGTGTGACTTGAAACCACTACCTCTTGGTGGGCACACCCACATACCCTTGGGCTAAATTCGTTAGTTGGTTAGACTGCAAGTTTGAAAATGATTCAATAATAAAGAGGAGTATTATTATACAATAATCTCCAGCCTAAAGTTAATTCAGGAGGTAAGATTAGAAATACTCATGGGCTCACATGCCCTGCCTCTAGGAAAATATGTAGAAGGCCCACCCATACCGGGAAACATGACTATTTTTTTGTCAATCATGTAAAAGTGAGAAACACTCAAACACAGATCAAAACCCGTGACCTATTTCTTGATCTTTTCTTTTCATTTCTGTTTCGGCTTTAGATCATGTGGAATTGTGGTTGTTTTTGGCAGCATACTAGTGAAAGGTGTGGCAGTGGTAAGCAATAACGCTGGTGGTTACACACTGAACTCGTATATAAAAACGTATATAAAAGCGTATAATATATACAGGGGCGGAGCCATGTACTAGGTAGGGGGGGCCGTTGCCCCCGATAAACTGGCGATTTTTTTTTTTTAGTGCAAAAATTGTATTTTTATGGCCTTATTTTTAGCTTGCCCCCATCCTAAATCTCAAATTGCCCTCGATAAGGCTGCTTAAATATCAAAAAACTATTGAAAAGCTACTAAAAGATGCTAAGAAATTGCTAAAAGCTGCTAAAAAACTGTTAAAAACTGCTAAAAAATGCTAAAACGCTACTAAAAAGTTGCGGTTTTAAAGCTGTTTTCAAAGAAATTTTTTTTGCCCCCTATATGCCAAGATCCTAGCTCCGCCACTGGATTGCACCATGTCCGATATGTTTGTTGGGCGCACGTGGCTCGAACATGGATGTTCATAGATTCAAGTCATTGCGATATGAATATACAAAATTGTTTTGATTCCACGAATTGTTACAAGTCTGGCTTCAAAGTCAAAATTAATCAAATTATTGGCCAAGATTTGGTCATTTAACGAAATCTAACAGTGAGAAAAAGTTGTTACCGCGTACTAAAATCCCAACGATCATTAGATGTTTTGGTCCTCGTCAAGTCGACTTATACTTTCTAATGAGTTCTTGATGCATGGATCTTAGTCATAAGTTTTTCTTATTTCAGAAATCGACCTTTGCCGGCTTACATATGTTTTTCTAACTCAACATTAAGTTTTATAGCTTGACAAAAATCTGAGTAAATTGATCACCCCAATCTCAACTTAGAGCACGCATCTTTTGTCGTTGAATCAAGTAGTCAAAGGTTGACGAAAAATATAAACCGTAACTTGATGTATACTCTATCATAATTTTCAAACTTGACAATGTTTAATTGTCTGCCAATACGTACGACCAAACCTTAATGAACTCATGGTAATATTTGAGTATGTTATTTTATGCTAAAAGTCTAAAAGCGTGCCCAATGCTAAATATCAAAGCTATTTTTTTATCACCTCATATTTTAACACTTTATAAGATTTGTCTCACACGTGAAAAACATTGTCAAACGCTAGCTTTTTCTATAACTTGGTGCAACACTTTATAGTGAAACTCGAGACCTTTATTTCTTATTATCTTGTTGTTCTTGTTATGGAAATGGTATTGTTGTTCTTGTTATGGAGATGAGATCTTTATATGTTATTATTTATGTATTAGGAATTTTTTGATCTTTAAGTCATCTCGGTTAAATTAGTCGTTTGCAAATGACGGAGAAGGAAGGATGGGAAAAATGTTGTAAACCGGCACCTTGGTTCCTTTTTAACAAGAGGTCATTTTGTTTTTTTCCGCAAAGATGGTCAGATTTTGCGGAGGAAAAAACAGGATTGAAAAATGATGTAAAGCACATGAACGTCTAAAGGTACTTTTCGATTAACATTATTTTTGGGAAAAAGGTTTCCCCTGTCAATATAACTTTTGATTAACTGTTTTGGTTAGATAATTGTACTAAGATATATCGTTAAATTAAGTTGAGTATAAGTCTCTTGAGTAAAGTGAAGTAAACATGTGATTATTAAATACCCTTGCAACTCTTGAAACATAATAGGCCTAAACTTATCTCATTATTTGAAGCTTTCCACAAATTAATTAAGTTTCTCTATGATTTCCAATAGACACATATATTTACCAATGTTGCAACCCTTTTCTTTAGGTTGTTATCGTTTAAGTCGATTTTGTGTGGATAAAAAATGGTATATGATTTGAGCACGTACTGTACCTATGTAATGCGTATATGTTAGTTTTGCCATGTGAAATATTTTTCTTAAGTAAATTGGGTTTTGCTGTAGTTTTTAATTGGAATAAAATCTTGTTTGTATCTTATGAGACTCTATAATATATCATTTTCACGAATTCTTCGCTGCACTAGAGGGCGATGCCTGGATGGTATTGTTTAACAGAACAAATGTCACCTAATTTACTAGAAAATAACGAGTACCTACTTTATGAACTTTTAAGCCTCAAGTTTTTTTTGAATTTATCTGCTTAAAGAAATGGTTAGCACAATGATGAAGCTAAAGAGATAAACTAAACTGTGTGTACCGTGCTACTGTACGAACATGTTAACAGAGTGTGAATATGGTGAGCTAATAGTCTTGTTTTCTCATAAAGTTTCATCCAAACATATAGTTATACTTTTTTTGTTAATTTAATACAAATTTTGTTTAGACAACGAGAGAGTGAATCTGTTCTGCTCGAGAACATGATCGACGCAACAAATTGTGGTACTAGTATGGTGCAATGGGAGTTTGATATAAACCAGTTTTCCTTTCTAGTGAAAGTTTGTCTCTTCTTGTTACATAAGTTAACAGCCAAAACTTGCATATTTTCTTAATTTCAGAATGTTTTTCACAACCTTTGTTATTTTGCAAATATACGATGCTACAAAGGCTTACTGATTTGTTTGAGTTTATTGGTGTCCTTACGTTTGCACCAATTTAAAGAAGATAAATGTGGTGAAAATGAAAAGACAAACTGTATTGAAGAAGAGGAACCAGTTAACCTACCTTCTAGCAAGGTTAACACTTATTTCATGTGTAATAATAAATGTTTAAGTTTTTCCTTTAAAGCTTGTTATTCTTAATATTGTGTGCATATATTTTCTGGAAATGCAGGTGCCACGTCTTTCATTGTCTTGTACATAGAAAGCTTTAAGTTAATGATGTGATATTGATTTCACCAACAACGGAGGTCGGTGAAACTACTGCTATGATTTTTGTATTTTCATCAATTACCCTGCTAAACATTAATCAAAATTTTGTGATTCTACAGCTTATACCTGATTGGCTTAGAGGGATATGCGAGTCCATGTTGCGTCATGTTACAGTGGTACTTGGTGATGACGAGTTAGCAACTAATTTCATGTTATTACACCTATCGTCAAAGGTAATGAGTTATATCAGCTAATTTGTTGTTTTTACAAAAATAAAATAGCGGAAACACATGTTACTATGTGTTTTATGGCTGATATAAATTGATAGAGTTGTTTGCATATGTATTTCAAGGTTAATATAAAATTAATGAAATAATGCATATGTATTTTATGGTTGGTATAAAATCAATGAAAGGGTGTGCATATGTGTTTTAGGTCCAATAAAAATCAGGTGGTGGTTTTTTAAGAGTTGTATGTTGTATGTATGTATTTTCAATGTTAATATAAAATTAATTTGTTGCTAATATTTATACTTTTTTATATGTGTATCAGGTATGATTTGCTAAATTTGAAAAATGTTGACAACAAAGAGTGTGCACATATGTCCGCCTTTTGAAAAAGTTAAGATCGAGTGTGCACATATGTTCGACTTCTCAAAATATCGCAAGAACGAGTGTACATATATGTCCGCCTTCTAAAAATGTTCAGACCAAGAATGAACATCTACATACATCAAAATAGAAGTTGAATACACATGTACACACAAGTGCGTATGAGTGGACTCGATACAAGGCTAGTAGGAGTGTCTAACTCGGAGAAATACATGTGCATGCATATGCAAAATTAATTTCGGTTGTGTCATTGATTTTTAGTGCACATGTGTATAGACCATTGTATCATATTTTTATTTTTATGATTATGATGTTAGTTATACGTATACTTAAGGTGCAATATTGCAAAAAAGTGTATTAATAGTTGTGTACTTTGGAAATATTTGTTATCAAAACACATTATTTAAGCAATTGAACACTAAAAACATATATAAAATTAGATTATCTAAAAAAATACATATGCATCTTAGCTTTTCAAAACTAAACATGCTAAAAAAATATTTAAAAAAAATTCCTAAAATCTAGGAAGAAAAAAACGTTTTTTATTAAAAAAATTTCAAAAAAATAATTTTTTTTACCTATATACCCTTTTGCATTAAATAAAATAGATAAATATTAAAAAAAATCTGATTGGTTGATGTTGGCTCTCGCAGTTTTGGTTGTGGTTTGGTTCTCCGCATTTACTGTACAGTTCAGTTGGTTCTTAAAAGAAAAACCAACACAATATATTTATAATTAGAATATATATATATATATATATATATATCAATCATATAAAAAAGTATATAACAACGAATAAAAACGTTTTTAGAAAATCGAAAAACTTTAAATAAAAATAAAATTTTAAGTATAACTAGAAAAGAAAAAGAAAACATATTTTTGAGTTAATTATAAACAGTCGTTAGTCAAAAGGACTAACGTTGCCAAAGGATATGACGCTTCTAAAAACAGAACAAAATCTGATGCAGTAAGTGGAATAGGGTAGTAGTGGATATTTTTTGAAGGGGATTCGTATCTAATGAATAATCAGAACAAATTGGAAAACTAAACGTAATTAACCCTAAAATAATTTAAAACCAACCGACCCAAACTAACAACCCTAAAAATTAAACCCACGGCACCATTTTCCTATAACCAAATCAAATCTAAATCTAGAACCTTTAACTCCAAATCCAAAATCAAAATCCTTCCAACAAACCATATACTAACAAAAAACCCCCATAATACCTAACTTACGAGTGAACAGTTAATATGGGTCTGGGCGAAGAAAGATAGAAAGAAAAAACCTTATTCCAGCACATTAGAGTCATATCAACAATGAACAGTTAAGGAGAGGGAAGGTGCCCGCTAACACAGACACATTTAATAATAGAACAAATGGAAAACTACGTTATTAACCCTAATAATTAACCCAATTCCTAAAACCAAATCAAAATCTAAATCTAACTCCAAATCCAAATCAAAATCCGTCAACATACCAAACAAACCCCTAATACCTACGATGAACAGTTAAATGGTGCGAAAAAATAGAAGAAATACCTTATTCACAGTAGTCATCACATGAAAGTTAAGGCCACATTCAAGACTGTGTTTGCCTAAGCTTGTATGCATGTATTTGAGCTTTGGAGACGTCGACTGACCAGATGTGAACACCATCAATTGTGGGCAACCGTCAATCGTAACCTTATCCAGTGATGGCCACTGGAAGTCACTCATACCCATGAAGAAACCTTCAAGGTTTGGTAAATCGACTAGTACAATGGACTTTAGACAAGGAAAGACCACAATATTAGACGCCGTTGTTTGTTCTTCAATTTCTTCCTTGACAACCACTTTCATTGCATTGCATTTCTTTATTGTTAGCTTTTCCAGTTGTCTAAGGCTTTCAAGAGTGGAAAATGTGAATACATGCTCCAAAAGGTTACAGCTTCCGACTATTAATATCTTTAGGTTAAGAAGTTTAAGCCTAATACTAATATTTTTAAATCCTGGACTTGTCGTTGTAGTATCGGTACTACTATGCATGACTTGAGTTTCAAAAACCTCCTTCATCGATTCGCAATACCATATTGTCAGCTTTTCAAGCTTCTGTGTTTGTGCTACTGCAGAATACGGAATCACGCTAGGAATTGCATGGCACTTCCGTACACTAATCTCTCTTGAGTATTGGCATAAGGACCAACAGACTGCACCCACCTGAGAAGAATGCAATGGATGAAAAATCAGTTTAAAGTTCATGCTATTTAATTCACAAAGCTACTTATATATTGCTGGTTGCGAACATATATATACACTATATTTATTTATATATATAAGATAATGTGAATCAACAGTTGGTTTATGGAAGGACATTATTTCTTCTATAGCACAAAAGTCGCCAGGTGTCCTTGATTAGAGGTTGTAGCAAGGGAAGTTGAAATATCAAGTACATATCTTAATATAACAGCATGAGGATGACGAAATACGACTCTACGACTGCAACCATCAATTTAGAAGGTAAAAGCATCGCGGACTTTAAAATTGCATATATGAGAATATGATAGGTCATGTTGTGAGAGTAAACAAAAATAGTGAGTCCTTCATTTTTACCACCACTAGAAAATCGGGCAGGGACGATACCAAGAAGTTGACCTTCTTCGGTTCATCTTGTTTCAAAGACCAGCATGACCTATCATGTTCATTAATTTGAGCTCATGCTTTCTATGGGAATTGACCAATCTAATGATCGATTTTCTATTGGCTACGTTAATGATGAGCTATTTTTATCTAAGAATAGTAGGAACTAGGAAGGGTATATTATGATCAGGTACGAATGTTAGGCATACAGTACTTTTTTATTTTTGAACTATATTTTGAGACACATGGATTATACTTTTGTAGTGTTTGATGACAAAATCATGTCGTAAGTATAATAATCTAAGCTAATTAAGAATATGGTATAATGAAAAAAATGAACAGTTACGCGCTAAGGACAATGATGTTAAAACTAATTAACGCAACCAAAAACTTACCTTAAACTGATTATAGCCGATAGTGTTTGTAGTGGTGTTATTACTAGACACTTCACCACTCCCAGCCTGAGCACCAGCACCATCAATACACTTGAAATTTTCAAGACCAACAAGAGTGAGAGAATCAAGAAGAGGGTACAAAGCAGTGGCGCTTTTGCGGGTTGATGTTGGTGTGATCATTTCATTATCATCTCTGTTTGAAACTACTTCTTCAAAACCATCACAATGTTTTATATGAACCTTTTTCAGGTTGTAAAGAAGTTTCGCCATGAGAGGTGACAACAAATACGTGATGCTTTTGCATCTTTTCACTACTATGGTTGTGAGGTTGTGGAATGAGGATTCGGGTCGTGGAAGAATTAAGAATTCCTTCCAATTACACTTCCACACATGAGTCATCATCTCCAGTTCCTCCAACTTTAAATCCTTGAGGTAGGGATAGAGTATCTGTTGTTCATTACTACTCTCTATATCGAAGACGACCTCCACCCCTTTATGGTTTCGCAAATGAAGGTTACGAAGCTCATGTGAATCTTTTATGAGATAGGATGGGAATCCATTAATAGAAATATTGCCACCGACGCCTGAGATCACTCCCTTTGATAAAAAATCATTCTGCATATATATCCCAACAGATCTAATTAGCAAAGTCTAAATAAAAACTGCAGTTAGTTATTTACTTCATAAATAAAATTGAATCACTAAAATTAGAGAAGGTCATTATACAGAAATTGAAAGCCAAACAGCCATACCTTTTCCTCTTGGCTATTCTTAACCAATTTGTTGTTTCTCCCACTTTCTCCGCAATCAATTATGATAACATCTGTTAGTGCTCTCATATCAAAACAAGTGGTCGTAGGTGTAAATATATTTTGGAACTGCTCGCATTTATAAATGTATATGCGTTCAACTGCTTGAAAGCCACACACAGGTATTCTCAAGTTATTTGCGCCCTCTATCTTCCACACCTCTCTCAGCTTACCTAAATTCTCCAATTCAATGCTCCTTAAGCTATAGCTACCAACTTCCTCAAATATACCATCACATCCGAAATCGAAGTTGAATAATACTTCAACGGAACAGCAATTTTTTACTTCCAGCTCTACTAAATGTTTTAGCAATGGCATTGGATTGCTGGGGAAAAGATTTTCAAGGCTATCACATTGTTTCACTTTAATCTTTTTTAATAAAGAAACATTAAATTCCTCCGCATTGCTAAATTGACGTGGCCATATCTGCTTCAACTTCTTCATGGATGAAATCTTTAATTTCTCCAATTTAGGAATTACATCCTGCACAAAACTTAACCTTTGTTGGATCCATAATTATCTGCTAAACAGTAATAAGACAATTTCAAGTTTGATAATACAAACACTAATGCTATATCCTTCTAATGTACTCCGTAGCAATTTAGGGGCCGTTTAGTTGGTAAAAAATATCCCATTTTTCTAGGAAATTTTTAAGGAAAATATTGACAATACGTTTAGTTGCATTGTTTTTCAACATTTTTCAAAAAAAAAGTAGAATTCTCATTCTCACATTTTTTCAACATTTTAACATAAAAATTAAAAAGTTCATTTTAACATTCTCACTTTTTTCTTTCTCAATTTCTTCTCAATAAAAAGAATTGGGATCTATAAAACATCAAATATACACCATTCTCTCTTGTATCATCCTCCACCGTTCATTCTAACCACCGTTTTTAATTATTTTTAAAAAAAATTTGTTCATACATTTTCATACGTTTTTATTTTTTTTTTAAAAAGAAAAATATAACTCCATCTAAACGGATTTTCAAAATTCTCAATTCTTCTCTAGAGAAGAAAAGCCATTCCCTTCTCTAGGTTTTTAGAAACGGAAAAACATGAAAAAATTTCACCAACTAAACGGCCCCTTATGTTCCAAAAAAATTTCAAACAAGTTGGGTTAATACATACAAGTTGGCTACTAATTGCTTACTATACCTTGCGTTTTTGTTCACTAATCTTACTTTACTAATTTCCTTTCACTTAGATCACCGAACTAACTGAATCTGCTATTTATATCACTTAAAAAAAGACATTGTTAAACTGAGTGATCTGAAATTAGTTAAGTAACCTAAGTATTGTCTTCAATAGGATCAATGATCTAAACTTATAAATTTTATAAGTTAACCAAAATACCTTGTTTTTATAAGTTCAGTCACCCGACCCGAGTGAACAGAAAACATTGAAATAGTAGAATAAGTTAACTGAGCAAAAACGTAATTCATAGTAACCTCCTCAATATCTATTAACCCTTTAAAGCTGGTTAAACATTATTAGCTAATTTTAGCATATAAGTAAGTTTTATAAAAGATATAAATAATTTAGTATCACAAGCCTTTAACTAATATTTTGATAAGAAAATAGGAGGATATAAAATTTGCCACAAATAAATTACTTGTATGTGGAACTATAAACATAAGGATGAAAATAAAGATATAAATTACCTGTTCTGTAAAAAATGGTTGCATTGTGCTAAAATTGGACCCTGTTTTTTTCTCAGGGTAAATGCTAGTGAACTTGGGGATTTCACGGAGTCTCAACTCCATCAGTTGGGGTAGCTCAACGACACTGTCAATGTCACACAAACTTTCCAGTTTTGGTAGGTTATTCAAAGACAAAAACTTAAGCTCCGGAAATTTAATCGCCCAAGATCCATTATTATCATCATGCACCAGTGTTTCTAGAACAGGACACATGGAAATCGTGAGGCGCTCAAGTTTCGTCATACCGCTTGCCACGTGAATCGTAAACAGGTATCTCAAGTCAACACACTTAAAGACATCAAGGACTTTTAAATTGCAAAATGAGTGTTGAGAAGGATGCAAGCAATCTATTGAAATATCTTCTAGATGATTCATATCGCTCACTTGTAAAATCAGTTTCTCTGTTTTCTTAAACAGATAGTTAATTTTACATTCGAGAAGCTCGTTGCGGTTAGTGACAAGCTTTAATGATTTTTTGAATGAATTGATGTCATTGTTCTCATTGCTTTTAAATAGGCAACCAATAGATATCTTGAACCTCTTAAGTTGCCTGAAGGACACATTTTTGGGCTGGGCCTTATTCTTAAAGAACTCCATCTCTAATGCAAAAAGTTCCTTTGAAAGAATCTCCAATGCTTCACAGTCTGCATCAGAGAACCTAACAGCTTTTGAATCTTCAGACACTCTCATATAAAGCTCTTTAAGGTTGACTAAATTGGGGAGGACACCATCATCAATGCAGAGGTTAACACATCCTGTCAAATCTAGTAACTTCAGTTTTTTCAACTTTCCTATTGTAGATGGTAACTTCCGGATGCGACAGTGAGCAAAGCTAAGTATTTCCAAATTGATAAGATTTCCAAGAAAAGAGAAATCATCGATCAATGAGCATGACCGAAGACATAGTGTACGAAGTTTGGGAGAGTGTTGTGGAAGCAATGGAGTATGCATCTTTTCATAAGCCACAACCTCAAGTTTCTCAATTGTCTCATAGAAATCTTCTGGAAACTTTAATCGCTCATCCCCATCCATTAGCTTCAAAAGAGTGAGGTTTGGGTGCTTAAAGTCTATTGGAAACTCAGACAATCCAGTGCACTTTAAGAGAACTCTTTCATAATACTCTGTTGCAAGCCGCTCTGACACATTATCATTATTAACAATCAAAGCTTGCTTGACATTTGGAAAATTCCTTAGTGCAAAATCATGCACGAGATCATGCATTTTAACACATCCTCTGCGATCACTTTTAACCAACAAGTTTGATCGTATGAGCCTGTTGATACAAGTGTTCATCCGGTGTCTTGCTGTTTCTAAATTATTCACATCATTAAACAACTTCAATCCCCATCCGCACCTCATTAAGTCCTCTATAGAAATATTAGAGTCATCCAAAAACAAGCCACTAAAAAGAAAAACTGATCTGTCATCATTCTCTTTGAGATTGTTGTAGCTAATTTCAAAAATGCTGTCAAGGACTCGAAAATCATTGTTCTGCAAACGAAAAAGTGCATCTTCCCAAGCATCCTTTATGTTATCTCTAAGAGTAGAGGCAATGGTTTTTAAGGCTATGGGTAAACCCCCACACCTCTTTACTATATCTTCTCCTATCTGATGAAGCTCAGAATCACCATTTGAAGGTCCTGCAATTTTCCAGAAGAGATCTTTTGCTTCTAAATCCTTTAAGACACCAATTCTGAAAATTGAATTACTTTCAACGCCCATCTGAGCGCAAACATTTTCATCTCGTGATGTAAGCAACAACTTGATGCCATTTGGCAAAGGGCTCACCAGTCCAATATCTTTAAGGTTAATTTCCTCCCATATATCATCCAGTATAACCAAAATCTTGTTTTTGCCAGCTTCAATTCTTTTCTGAAATCTTTCATGAAGACGATCAGCCCTTGCTCCTTTATCAGTTTCAGATAGAGATTCACCCATGTATTCTGCGATAGCTTGTTGAACAGCAATTGGGTTAGGGTTTTGCCCAATTTCCACCTTGATAACCCAATTGAAGAGTTTCGTATCTTGTACAACCTTCTTTAATTGTTCGATCATGGTGGTCTTTCCTACACCACCCATCCCACATAGAGCTAACTTTTGGATCTTATTATTTGGTTGAAGGGATTCCAATGCATCTTTAAATACCAAGTCTCTGGATTCGAAGCTGGTTTGGGCACTATCATGAACTAGCGTAGAGGTGGATGTCTTCTTCGAATCGACTTTACCAAGAGGAATTTGTTGATTAGTCCAATTGAGTTTAGATTCTTCTTTTGTAAGATCATCTATTTTCTTGAGGATATTCGAGGATTGTTTTCCTGCTTTGTATCTCATCTTCATATTGAAGCATCCATTGCCATTGATATCAATGCTTTCCGCTTCAGCTTTGACCACTTCAACTTGTGCCAACCAATCCGGGACAAGATGAGGTATCCTTCGACTGTTTACATTGTTTTCCTCCATGCGGTTTTTGATATCATCCACTGTGGCATCCAACTGTTTCATCTTGGTACCCATTTCTCTGAAATATTTTTTTGACGAAACCAAGAAACCCAAGTGTTTCTTAACAGGGAGCATCATATAACTAACAACAGGATTCATAATTGCAATTACAAACTCCATTTCTGAAATTGTAGTTTCAGGTGACACCTACAAACACTAAGTATTTTAATTATTACACAGGGAATTAAATTTTACTTCAAATTACTAATAGAACATTGTATAGTAATTTGCTTACATTCCATATTATAGAATAACAAAACTATTTTTGTTCAGTCAAATCGCATTAAAGGGTACCGCTCTTATTTCCAATTTCAATTTATGATATTCATCTTTTTAGTTTTTTAATTTAATATACCAAACTTTTTTTGTTGCAATGTCACGAAACTTTTACCTACATAAAAGGTTCTCCTTACTTCATCTTCTCCAATCAAAACAGATTTTAGTTTTTTTTTTCTCTTATATTATCCCTAAAAGCTTTCATAAAATACATAGGCATTGGCATAAAATACATCTGTAAATGTTGGTGAGTTTGGATCATATGTTGTTAGCAAACACGATAGTGTCAGACTAAATTTAAAATATAAATTAGACCAAGTATATAAGACTCGCCGGTAGTGAAATCAACAAGCAACTTCAACAAGGTTGGTTGATCTCAGAGACAACTTCAAAAACTCGAAGACGGTTGGAAAATATACTTGCTAGTATTAGTAGAGTATATGAACTAGAAGCTGAAGGACAAAAGAGCATCACGAATCGGCAATGCCCTACTGAGCTCTCTTATCTAACCAACATAGTTTAACTCAGAAATATCTCTTACATATTTAGGCGGGATTTTTTCAAGAAAGCAAATGAGCGGGATAAGGTACAACTTTGAAAAAGTCAAGACAAGTACGAGTTTATGAAAAGTTAAACACAACATTTGGTAGAATTCCTATATGTGGTATTATATATGATGATGTATTAATATTTATAGTTGCATTGCTATAACTGAAAATAAATGGACCTGATACAATATACGGGCTCGGTCCTTATAATCTATTTCTAACATGTTCTCCCGCATTTGAATGGTGAAATTCGCGAAAACTTGATTGAAGTCGTAGCTTATAATTACTAATAAATAAAGATAGAATTCTTGATAAAGAATTCAAGACTTTGATCCAACCGGTCACACAGGATAAACGTAATTTGAAGAAAGGCATGTTTTTATTTCTTTTTTTTCGACGTACTGTCACTACTTTAACGACGATATGAAGGCATGCGTTATGTTCCCGTCCAGTGAAGACAGCGATTTCGTAATGGGGTAGCATTTTCTTCGAACATTAACTACGAAATCACATCCCGCTGAGATCTTTATATAACTCTTCACTGTTTAAGAGATATAAGCAAAATAGTGAGCCATGTAGTTTTCTGAACCCAACGGCTTGCAACGACGCGTGACGGCGCGTCACCGAGGCTACGCCTGCGATTCCGGTATTGTTTTCTTTGGAACGTTCTTCCATAAGGGTTATCGATTCGGGCAAGAAAATTGATTTGGTAACGGGGCAATAGTTCGGAAGAGGCCGTGGAAATGGTTTTGGGAATAGAGGAGCTGAAAGCTCAAGACAAAAGCGTGGTTTCTATAATTGCTGGGATGAAGGTCACTTTATTGGTGAGTGTGAGAAGCCCAAAGAGAACAAGGCTTTTGTTGGAGGAGCTTGGTGTGATAGTAAAGACGGGGATGAACCGTAAAGGGACGCAGCTTGTCTTATGGCGGTCGACTCTCAAGAGGTACACTCTAAACCTTCTATCTCTAATAATGATTTAGATATTATTGATTTGCAAAACTTATGAAAATCTTTTGGAAGAAAAACGCTCTCTTGCAAATGAGCAATCATAACTCTTTAGCAAAATCAATGAACTTGAGCTTGAAGTAAAGAAACTTACTAAGGCTAAATAGGAGGTTGAACCTTGTTAAAGGTGTGACGTACTCACACAAGAGGTTCAATTGATAAACCATACCAAGTACACTATGGTTATTGTTGATGAATACTTTAGATATACATGTATGTTTTGTCTTAAGAAAAAGAGTGATGCAGCTGTATCATGTTATTCACCACAAGAGATGAAATGCGATGAAGTAATCAAACTCTATAGCTTTAAAGCAGATGACATCAACTTCAGTGATTCAAGATCCTTTCCTGATGATGAATACACCAATCCACAAAATACCTTATGCATACATCATAGAAATGAGGAAATCCTTCAATATATTCTTGCTTATGATCATCTCTCATCAAACAACTTGAGCCTTCACCATATCAGATCACTAAATCCGAATCTCTTATTCGAGAGGATGATTCCATACCACCTGATCATCATTCACAATCACATCCCTCAAATGAACAAGAAAAGTTGTTAGGACATCATCAGTAGAACAATTGAATGATGAACATGTCCCTTATGTTGTCAACATCTCTGATCAAGAGAGAAGCCAATATAGCTGGTTAACATCCTTGGAGAACCCTCATTTAAAGTAACCATAAGAAGAATTGTAAAAGACATTGATGTTAATTTAGCTAGTTAATGTCTATATGCCGACTTCCTCTCTAAAAATGAGCCAAAAGGGTCTATGAAGCTCTCAAAGAGGAAGTATGAGGTATGGAAATACAAGAAGAACTTAATCAGTTTGAAAGAAGCAGGGTTTGGACTTTAGTTCCTCCTCCCTCGGGGAATAATATCACTAGAACCAAGTGGATTTTCAGGAACAAGATGGATGAGAATGAGGTTGTGATAAGGAATAAGGAAAGACTGGTTTCTCTTAGATA
>BQNB010097354.1:0-25406 GCA_026074375.1 Tanacetum coccineum | reverse complement strand
AAAATTATGATGTGATATGTGTTTGTTTGTGACAAATGCATATACATTAGCTAGTGTGATAGGAGACACAGGTTAATAAGCTTTAGAAACATTATATATGAGGTGCGGATTGTGGATTGTGAGCCGCTTGCAAGCTTTGGACTTTGGTGGTTGGCTGCAAATGGCACTTTAGGCTTAAGTCACCCAACTCCTGTTGTGAATATTTTGAATCTCGTTTCACTTTTTCTGGACCTTGGGATAAAAAAATTATTTTGCACTCTAAAACTTTGTTTTATTACCAAAACTGATTAGGCTACAAGTAGACTGACTGAACCTGGATATGTTTGGGCTTTATGTTGATAGTATTTGAGATATGGTTATAACATGACATTTAGAAACTTGAAGAGAAAGAATCAGTACGTGAGAAATGCGTAGCCAAATTAAATTTCTATTATTATAACCATTATTGTTATTATTTTCATAGGATATAGTATGCACTTATGAGATACGTATGTGAACAAGTTTTAACATGGTCATGTGAAACATTTGCCTTGATGGTAATGCACTATCCTGCCACTTGGCTAATACGATCCTATTATTTTCTGGGTGTATCTGTTTTGACACTTGCTTCAATCTTGTAGTTGGCTTAGCACCAAAAGATCAATAGGAATGGAAGTTAAAATTTAATTTGGGGTCCTAATTCACTTATAAGAAATAATCGTCTATTTGAAGGACCACCCACACTTAAGGTAACCTTTTCTGAGCTGCCTAGCTCCTCTCAAATTTCCCCTTGCTTTACTCGATCTACCTATCTTATAGAGTTACAATATGGCTTTTTTTGTTATTGAAACTACTTTTTTGTGCTGCCTAGCACCTCATATATTTACTCTAACAACTCTATTTCTGTCCTGCCTTTTGAGTAATGTTTTACATCTATAACTTATAGTACTAATAATATTTTGGAATTAAGCTAAGAAGCTACAAGGCCATAGATTTATGGCATCTTATGGAACTAAATCCTGTTTCTTTATGGTGTCTTATGGACCTAAATCCTACCTTGGTTAGACTTCAAGTGGTATTGCTTTCTTACCAACCTGTATATGAGATCACTTGATTCAGTACTATTAGAAGATGAAGATTAGTAACTGTTAATGATAGTATACATACAAGGCTTACTTTGGCTTCTCATAACTATAATTTATGCCCTTTTTTATTGATATAGGTGAAAAACCATCCCATTAGTAGAGCAAGTTGTGGCAAAGATATACGTCCTGCCCTTTCATCCGTAAGTAATAAATTACTATGTAGCTTGTTGCAGTCTTGCCCATAAGTAGAAGTTTATATGATCATTTAAGCTCTTCGTACAATCATTCAGTTAGGAGCTCAACCTCACCAGTAAAAGTATCATTGTTGAAGTGGGGTTGTTTTGCTTATTATTTATTTTTCTAGCTGTTCTAAAGGAGATGGTGTATTAAAGTTGTTATTGTTTTGCTTCTTTCAAACCATCATGTATGAAGTTGGTGATGTTTTTGAGATCCTCCCGGGACAAAGTCCTGAAGATATAGATGCGTTCATGAAGCATTGCAATTTGAACCCAGAATCATATTTTGTTGTGAGTAGCATTTCTTTATATAAAAGTTTTCCCTAAGTTTCACATTTATGTAGTAATGAGAGTGTACATTAGTATATGTTAGTTGTATTGACATATGTTGATTTCTTATCAACTAAAATCTATTGGTGTTCATATGGCTCTATGGATCTCAGATTGCACCTAGAAATAAAGAGAATAGTCTTGAGAATGGTGAAAGGGCCTTAAATGTTCCCATAAAGTTACGAAGATTTGTTGAGCTGAATATGGATATTGCATCAGCTTCGTCAAGACGTTCTAAAAAAAACTTCTTTAAGGTAAAGTCTCCCAATGATTTATTTGTCCTTTTGTTAATATTTATTGTTTCATATATACATGTGAGTAATGAGTTTTTTCGCCACTGCTGAACATGAAAAAGAGAGGCTTCTATATTTTGCTTCACCTGAAGGACGAGATGATCTGTACCAGTACGACCAGAAAGAACGAAGGACTGCTTTAGAGGTAAAAATTTGAAGTGCCAATTTCAACCCATTTGCTTATGAATGTAATCATGGATTGATTTGGGTTGTGCTTTATCTATAATGAGATAAATGGGTAAAGCAAAAAGTAAGCTCAAAAGGAGCTAGTTGAAAGTCACCCTAAGTCTATCTTTAATGTATAAAACCTTATTACATGGGTATCAACTTTTATGGTGATCTCAAATCACTTCAGGTCAAAGTCAAACCAACCAGATTAGTTTTAAACTACACCAAAAAGAATTTGTTCGACTCATGACTTAACCGGTCCATCAGGTCACTATTGTTACTTGTATTTGATGTGCTTATTTAGAAAATTTTTATTTTGAGAGATGCAAAATTTTCACAAACCTATGTTGAGAAAACAAGTATTTTTGGAGTAAACTTTGCCAGAAAAAGTTAGTATGGATTATGGAATTTGTTTTGGGACAAAAGGGAATGTGGTCTTGATTGATACTATAGTAATTTCATTTTGCAGGAACTTGAAGATTTCCCATTTGTTAATATGCCATTTGAGTGGTTGGTACAGCTTATCCCTTCTCTGAAAACACGGGCTTTCTCAATTTATTCATCTCCATTGGTTCACCCCAATCAAGTGCACCTTACTGTTAGCATAGTCTCGTGGACAACTCCTTTCAAGAGGAAACGTACCGGTCTATGCTCCAACTGGCTAGCTTCACTGGATCCTCACCAAAGTAAGTAACTACCTTTTTATGATATGTATGTAACCCTCTCTACACACGAGCATTGTCAACAGTGTGGAAAACTAGAAAGGGGGGGGGTTGAATAGTTTACCGCTTTTTATTTTAATGTTTATGTTTGTTTATGAAAACTTAGATTCGACTTTTTGTGAATTTAATACTTGCACAATATGAACAATATAAACAAGTAAGAGTAAATAAAGGAATAAGAGATAAGAGTTGGAAAGATCAAACCACAACACAAAGATTTATAGTGGTTCGGTTACGATGCTCCTCTTCGGCCTACTCCACTCCTCGAGCACCTAACTCGAGAGTTTTCTTCACTATGTCAAAAAACTCCCTTATGGCGGAGAAAACCGTACACAACGTTGCTTACACCGATTTACGACACAAAGCTAAATGTCGAGTTCTAATCATAGCTAGAACTAATCTATCATAACACAACTTCACGACTTCACAACTTCACAACTTCTTCACAACTTCAAGACTTCCTCACAACTTCACGACTTCACTTCACCACACTACTTATGCCACAACTAACTAACACTACTTAGAAAGATCACCAAGATCTAACTATACTTACAACAATCACCAAAACCTAACAACTACACAACTTTACAAGATATACATGTGATTTACAATTTATGATATGGATGCAACAAGATTGCAATATACACTTAGGCTGTAATACTTCTTCACTTGATGATAGAAGTATTCTTCTCTTGCACTTGAAGGATTAAGCTTAGATCACTTAGAAACAAAGCTTTATGATTAAATGATCAAATGATTTTAGAGAGATGTGTGGGCTGTTTTAGAATAGAAAGAATGAGTGCAAAAGGTAAGAAAATTGTGGGGAAAAGTCCAGTATTTATAGGACAAACTGGGGGAGCGTCTATGATATGTGTGAAAACACATATCCTTTTTATATCAAAATAGGCCCTAAAAAGACAAAATTGTGCTTAAAATGCTTGTATATTGCTTATTTTGTCTTTATGATTGTGTAGGAACGGATATAGCAAAAAATCACAAGAAAACGGTCAAAACCGGACAAACTCGGACACGGGAACGGAATTGAGTGTGTAAAAGCCGGGAGAATGCTATCAAAGGTCAAGAAAAGTCAACAGTGGTCAACCACAAAAAGACAAAATCTAAAATTCCTAAATCAGTCCCTCAAAGAAAACCAAATTGCAAAAATGGTCCTCTAAACCGTAATGGTGTTAACTCTTTTTATTATAAAAGTTAACACCCGTTAACCGCTTATATAAACCGAGCCCAAGACACACCCCGTGGCCCAAAACCATTTATAAGCCCAAAAGTTAAATGATTTTAACCCGGGTCAAAAGAAAAGTCAAACAACCCTCTTTTATAAGTTTTTTTTTACGCGGGAAAAGAAGTTACCACTGTTCACCGTCTACTCCGTTTTACCTCGAGCTCAAACTAAAGGGAAAATCAAAATTGGCTACATGGCTATGTATATCAAGTGATAAAGGACATGCTGGCAGAGTTACACATCTCCAATCGCTCCCATTGGTGGAAACCCAAAAGGGAATGACACGCGGGCAAAGCAGAAAGCACACCTATCAAGAGGGATTGCACTAAAATGTGTGAAAAAGAAACATAATGGCTCTGACACACGGAATGCTACGTTGGCAATCCGTGTGCTCACCAAAGTGATCCAACGGCTCAAATTATGACTCAATGATTGGAATTTATTCAAGGGCTAAGATCAAGACAATGAGAGCAGGGCAAGAGACATAGAACCTTCATTCTCAGGCAATAAATAGCCCTCACATTCACACACAACGAGGAAGTTTTTAGTTTTTAAAATTTTTAGTTAAATTGTAATTTTTAGCTTTTAAAATTTGAGCTTAAGTAGTGTAATTTTTCCAACTTATTGTACTTTTACTTTCACATTATTGTAATTAGTTTTAATGCTAATGAAATTCTTCTTTGTTTTTACCTAATCCGTTTTGCCTTACAAGTTTTTAAATCCTTAAATTCTCATGTTACTGTTTGATAAGCTTCTAATAAGCTCAATATAAGCTCTTTGAGTCTCTAAGCTCAAATTGAGCTATTAATAAAGCTCTTAATATACTTAAACCAATAAAATCAGTCTTAATACCTTGTGATAAGCTAGAGAGCTGTTGAAAGCTCTTTTGAGCACTATTGCCTTTGTTTAGCTAAGGCTTTTGTAAGTTCCCTTTAATTTTCAAGTATCTTAGCTTTAATTTTGCATATGCTTATATTCTGCTTATAGTCTAGCTTATTTGTGCTTAATTCTGTCTATTTGTGCTTATTAAATATGTTTGAATATCTGTTTTTAAGTTTTATAGCATAGATCTTAGATTTCTTGGTTTTAATTCATAAAACTGTCAAAAACTCAAAAATATTAGCATAGTTCTTAGTTCTTATTGCTTCTAGCTTATTTGCTTATAGTTTTATGCTTATTAAGGTTCTTATAATCTATTTGTTATATGGTATTTATGATTTAAAAGCTCTTAATTTCTTTTTCATAAGCCAAAATGATTTTAAGTCTAGTTAAAGGGGTGTTTGGCACAGCAGTATTAACCACAAGTTAATACTGTTAGTGGCCACTTGGTCTTTTATTTTTGGTTCAATCTCTCATATAAGTTTGTCTAAGCTAGTTTTATAAGCTAGGATTAAAGTTGGTAAGTATTTTCACTAGTTAGTTTCTCATAAGTCCAAATCTGTCAATTTCTATTTGCATTATAAGCTTTGTACAACCCTATGCTTTGTACATTTCTTAACTTACATTTGATACTTGTGTTTAAAAGACATGTTAGAAGTAAAATCTTAGGTCTGCATGATAAGGGTCATAATATTTGGTCTATATGCATGTCAACTGCATTAGCAGTGTTAAAAAGATAAAAGTCATTTTCTAGCTTAATTTGCAGTAGGTTAAAATAGGTGTTAGAATTTAATTTTCAGCATAGAAGTAGCTTATATACCATAATTTACAAGTTTGCATTTAGTTTTTAAATTCTAGCTTATTTTGTCATCTAAATTTAAGCTGCAAAATTACCTTTTGTCTTTTCATTTTCAAAGTTAAACTCAGCATGATTTAAGTCTTAAGTCTGTTTTCATAGTGCTTTTTCATTAAGCTAATTTGTCTCAAAATCATTTTCAAAAGCATTTTTAGGAAGCTTATTAGTTGTAGAATAAGCTTCAATAAGCCATTTCCCCACAAGGATCCAAGAGCTTATCTAAAAATAAGCTCAAAGATCCCTGTACGGACTGTTTGGGTCTTAGGTTTTGTCAAGTGCTTATTTTAGTTTTTATAGCTTATTTTCTTAAACTTTTGCTAAATTTGTTCTTAAATTAGCTTATTATGATAGTTTAAAGTAGTTCTTAGCTTATTAAGTCATTGCAAGCTTATTCTAGTTCTTTTTAGTTAAACCAAAAGTGACTAAGTCAGTAGCCTGTAGCTTTTCCTAGAACTTTTTAATTGCTTAATTAGATTTCAAATTGTGTTTTGCTTATTGTTTTAAGTAGATTTTTAGCTTTAACTTTATGTGTAAGCCAAATCTCCACAAGGATCCAAGAGCTTATTGAAAATTAAGCTCAAAGATCCCTGTAGGGGCTGTTTGGTTTAAGGTTTTCATAAGAGTTTTGTTTTGAATTTTTCTAGCTTATAGCTTTTCTTATTTTGCTTAATTTTAGTTCATTTAGCTCAATAGGATAGGTTTAATATAAGAGATATCTTATTGTTTCAATATTACAGCTTTTTGTTAGCTTTATAGTTCTTAAATATTTGAAAAAGCCAAAAATAACAAGTTAGTAACTTCTGTCAGGTTAATTAAGCATTTCTAGCTTATTTAGAGCTTTTCATAAAAAGTTTTTTTTATTAAAAGTGCTTATTTTTAACTTATTTACAACTTTGCTTTTATAAGTTTTCAAAAAAAAAGGGAAGGTGGAAATCGGGGGTGAGCAAGACTCGAACCCCCGACCTCAACACCCTCAACCCTTTTTATAACACACACCACACACCTCTCTACCAACACGCCCTGGGGACTTTTTCATTATAGATTCACAAAATCTATTTCTTATACACGTTTTTCCATTTAAGCTTAATAAGTTGTTTTAGCTTATTCGATAAGCTGTGTAATCAATCTTATTTCCGTGGCTTATTCATTAAGCTGTGACCCCTAGCGATTTTTCCTAGGTCCGTATTAGGTCAAGCGATTTTCTGTAATATTTTTTAAATGTTTTAAAGTTATTTAGTATTTTTTAAACATTTATTTTTTAGTAAAAACTTTAAAAAAAAACAGAAAAACCAGAAAAATATCAAAAAAATAAATTCTTTTTTTAGAAAATTTTTCTATTATCAGAAAGTTTCGAGGAAATTATTTTTGCCTTCGTAGGGTGTAATTGACAAAAATTGTCAATTTTTAAAGAACGGATTCGTTCCCTTTTACATTTTTTCATGTTTTCTAACTCATTTTAATTCCCTTTTTGTTCTAGTTTTCTTTAAACTTACTTTTTAGTCAATTAGAGTCTATTAAAAGAGAAAATTTCATCTTAGGGTTAATTTTGGAAATTTAGGGTTTTTAACTGCCGTTTAGGGTTCCCGTTTTGCATTTTTATGTTAAGAGTTTAATTTCCCTTATTTGTTTGCGCTTAATTGTCATCAGTTTGTTTAATTAATTTGTTTTTTTAGTTGGTAAAAAAGATAATCAAATCAATCTTTGTTTCCAATTTTCAAATCATGGTCCGGACAACAAACTTGTCTCAATTCTAATAAATCGTTGGGGAATAACCGACCCGGGAATCATACTTCCCCGTATAATATACGTATTATAGTTTATATATATGTGAAGATTTTCCTTTTACCTTTGGTCCTTAAGGTAATGTGTAATTTTCTTCATACCAATATATTTTATTATTACTGTATAAGTATGTTGCAATCAATTTTGGCGCCGTGTTATGCCGGATTTGTGATTAAGATTCTTTCCGTTTGAAAGTTGTTGATCGTGATTTGGAGAACCTATCGTTTTCGAAAGTAAACCTTTTGAAGAAAATCAAAATAAAAAAAAGTAAAAAAAAAATAATAAAAAAGTAATAAAAATATTTTTTCTTTTTCTTTTTAGTATAATAAAGTTTAAAACAAAAATACAAAAAATATTCCTTCAATTTAAAAAGTTACAATGTTGGTAAAAAGAACACCACAATAATAACCTGTTCATTGAGGTATTATCCCTAATAAGTCCCCAACTTCGAATAAAAGATTTAAAACTGCCTTTGTGTCACTTGCGATATACAGGCTCACTTTGAAAGTTAAAACACTTTTAAGACTACCCGTGTAGCTTGTTGAATTATTAGGTTCAAAGTGTATTCGATCTCGTTTTGTCCGTTTATAAAATATTTGCTTAAAAAACTTAAAAAACCAAAATAATCTTCTTTTTCTTCTTATCCCATTTAATTCTGTTCTTACCCCTAAATTGTTTGATTCATATGCGTCACTTCACTCTCATCGTTTGAATCCCCTCTTCTCGATTAAAGAATGCTCGTCTTGTGGAACTTTGTACACTGCAGACTTTTGTTGTTCAATAACAGGGTCTTGAAGACAAGATTCTTGTTCCTAAACCCCCTCAGACATTGTGTTAAAATCCGGTGAGGTCTATATTTGTCACCTTGTGCTTTTGTGCGAAAGGTGGTTGAATGAAGGTTGGTAATTCATGATGGAAACACTTCTGAGTCATCCAATGACAACACTAACATTGTTAGTACACCTCAAGAGCCATTTATCTTAAATCAAGACCCCGGTCAAAATTCTTCGCAAAGTCCTCCACAAAGTAACCACAATTGTTATTACGAGTGTGGTGATTCGTTAGATGGAATCTTTTGTCAACGATGCACTTGTAAGTATGGTGGAAAGGGGTGCTCATATTGGTTATAATTGTCCACCGAAAGCTCCTATTATCTTTAATCCAGAACAATGCACTCAAACCATTGATGAGCTCCTACAGACTTTGCCAAGTGTTCATCCGACATGCAAATATGGAAATAAGAATTCATTCACTTATGATTCCAAACCTAATTATGTTGATGATTCTCCTAACGTTTTCAACCCACCTCCACAACCTTCTATGAATTCTTGTGAATTTTGCGGGAACAATGCTCGTTATGGTCACTATTGTACACATCAAGTTCCGTTTATCTATCCGAAACCGTGTTACAATCAAGACTTTAATTTCCAGCAAGATTTTCATGAATTTCAACAACAATATCTTTGTTGTGAAAATTACGAGGGTCCCCGTAAAACTTTTCAATGTCAAACAATGAATGAAGATTATTATGATCAAAATTCTTGCTATGATCCTAATTCTTTTGGTTGTGACCAATTTTAACCCCTGCAATATACCATCAATCATCCAATCTTAAATGTCAAAATGAGTTTCTCAATTCTCAAAATAAGCTTATGGAACAAATGACATCCATATGTGATATGGTTAGTCAAATTATGCAAAAGAAGGAAGAAGAAAGGCGAATTGCGGAAGATCAAGTGGCTAAAGATCGATATTGGAAGATTCCCATTTGCTATGATGACGACGAGGACTCTACCATTGCAATCACACCTGTTTTATCAACCAAGGAGCCTGTTGACTCTCTCATAATGGAGGATGAGCATCTTGACATTATTCCAGTAACGGAATCAGACAAAGTAATAAAGTCTAGCATCGAGAACCTTGTCCAAATCCCAAGTGAGTTCAAGGGTATTTTCGAAGATGCGTGTGATGTGCCCGTTTGTGAAGATCCTTCCACTTTTGATGCTTTGAGCAAACATTTTTGTGATTTTATCCGATTCTAACAATGATGGTACTTCAAGTGATGACGATTCTTATGAGAATATCGAATACGTTGAAGCATCACTTCTCAATTTGGAGATCGTTAGCTTAGAGGAGGTGAATGAAGATCAAGAAGAGAAAGAGTTTAACTTAGAAGATATTCTTCAAATTCAGGACGTTATTCTTTGTGAGAAATTATTGAACATTAGTCGTCTTATTACTAACATCGAATCTTTGAAAGATAACCCTACTCCTGATCGTGTGCTCAAGTCTCCCTCTTCATTTCCTATTCCCATTATGGATAGTGATTCGTTCTTTGAGGAGTCCGATACTTCTCTTTCTCATTTGGATAATTCTTTACCCAAATTCGAGACTTTTAGTGATCATACGGAACAAACAAAAAGTGGCAGTACCATTACTCATGCTAATAACTCTCTTCCCGAGTATAATTCATTTCTTTTTGAGATTGAGCCCGATCAGGGAGGGTTGACTGGTATTGTTATTTCTGATAATTCAAATGACCCTCTTTTGGAACTTCCCGAGTTTGAATCATTTCACTTTGATCTTTATAATGATCCGTTATTTCCTCGTCTTCCTCCGGAACCACCGAATGTTGAGATTAGTTTAATTGTTAAGACCGATGCGCCCGTGATAAATAATTTTGATGAGCTTAATGAAGATGAATGTTATGACCCAGGGGGAGATGAGATTGATGTTGAAGATGACGATTCCTTCACATTTGTCATTTGGACTTTTCTCCGTTTCTCACTTACCCTGAGGTTTCTCCTTTACCTTCCTCCACCGGGAGTGAAGAAACTATTTTTGACCCCGGCATCTCCACTTAGAGCCGATGGCATCTCATCGGGATGGAACTTTCATGTGCTTAAATGTTTATCCAAACATTCATGAAAACCCGATTGAGATTTTCTCTTCCATTTACTCTTTCCCTAAGGACGAATGAATTCAGGGATCGAGTCAAGCTATGTGACTCGGTTACCAAAAACAAAGCGCTTCGTGGGAGGCACCCCATGCTTATCCATTTTCTATTTTCTTTCTAGCTTCTAATGTGTTGTGAGGAGGCTTGTACTCTTCCGATCTTTGTGTTTGTTGTTTGTACTTGTGATTGTTTGCAGGATGAACCCAAATTTTCTAAAGACTCTCGTGTTCGGTGTTTTGTCCCGGTCCACTCGAGCTTCCTAGCCTTTGCTTGCCATTAGTTTGGGGAAATCCGATATCCTAAAGATTTTTATCGTCTAACATTTATCTTTTAGCACACTTAATAAACGGCTTAAGATTTTTGTGATACTTTCTTCAGGCTTGAGTTATGCATTCGACCTTTTTGAGTTCTAGTATGGGGTTTTTAAGTCTTAGGCTAGGAAACATTGAGGACAATGTTTGATTTTAGTATGGGGTAGTATATCTTCGATATGATCTTACCTACTTTTACCCATTGTTCTCACGTACCCCGTTCTCCCTCCAAAATTTTCAAAAATATGAAAATTTTAAAAAATTTCAAAAATAAAATAAGTGTTTTGTCACAATTTTGACTTTCCTGCTGGGTAGAATAAGAGTAAATTTTGACCTGATCGAGCGTGTTGAGCTCTAGCTTGTTCCTTAACTTTTAGGCTAAGCGTTCGCGATATTCGCGAAGAACGAAAAATAATAGAGTTAAGTATGAGTGGGATGCTAAACAAGGATTAGTTGGAAATCTTAAGAGCTCATGTATGTAACTTGTTGCTTTTTCTCCCATAAGCTCTTAACCGGAATAATATACGTGCTGTTTTTGGAGATTAAACTTAAATCAACAATTTTTATGTAATATATAGCAAAAATTTTAGTCTTAGTTCAAACTTATACTTGAATTTTTCAAAAAGAAGTCTTCTATATATATAAAAAAAATAATATATATATATATATATATATATATATATATATATATATATATATATGATGATAAATAAAATAATGAAAAAATTAAAAATATTATAATAAAAGCTGTGGGTTGATAAAAGTTTACTACCTCTTGCCGGCTCACAACCGATGTGGTAGTCTTCTAAAGAAAGCCTTAGTTAGGAATAAAGTCTGTGGCTGATAAAAAAGTTTGGTAGCATCTTCCGGCTCACAAATCGATGTTGCCGCCTTCTAAGGTCGAGGGTCTTCAATTGCATATTTGTTTAAATAGTTAAGTATAAATTAATAAATTGATTCTCTTTTTGTTAAATTTAAATATGCTTTTCATTTTGACTATTTCTATTTTATAAGCTATAGATTATCCGGAACCTGAGAGTTTTGAAACCTAAGGTCCATGAGTACCCGATTACTTAGTCTCTGTAGGGGTGTCAAAGCTTTGGTCACTTAGCCGCAAGGTTGGGATGTGTCAAGACGGGAAAGTCGCTTATGGGTGATCTCGCCTTCAAATACTCATTTAGTCTTGGGTGGAATGTGAAAGCATAGTATGCTTGCAAAAGTTGTTCATGTTGATATTCAAAATAGCACACTCACTAAGATATAATAAATGTCGGGAGTAAAAAGTTCACAAGTTGCAAATATGAGTAGTGTTAGCATCTTTACTGATATTTAGCTGTGATTTTATTTTAAGCTTGGTTTGGATAAGTGAGTTTTAAGCTTGGTTTGGATAAGTGAAAAGTCGAGGACGATGAATTTATCCTAATTGGGGCATTTTCGGATCGAAATGCATCTTATTCTATGATCCCTAATAGTTATGGAAATAATGAAAGTCGAAATATTCTAAGTTTACCTTAAAAAAAGATTTATAAAAATGGGAAAATGGGGTGTTTTATAACTTGTGACTTCTTAACTCTCTCCACAAAAGTCTTTGCTACTTTTCAAAGATTTAGTTTGGGGAAGTTTTGAGATATTTGGTTATAGAGCATATAATATTGCGTGAGGACACGCAATCGCTTAGTTTGGGGAATTTTGATATGTGTGAAAACACATATCCGTTTTATATCAAAAATGGCCCATAAAAGACAAAATTGTGCTTAAAATGCTTGTATATTGCTTGTTTTGTCTTTGTGATTGTGTAGGTACGGATATTGCAAAAATCTCAAGAAAACGGTCAAAACCGGACAAACACGGACACGGGAACGGAATTGAGTGTGCAAAAGCCGGGAGAATGCTATCAAAGGTCAACAAAAGTCAACAGTGGTCAACCACAAAAAGACAAAACCCAAAATTCCCAAATCAGTCCCTCAAAGAAAACCAAATTGCAAAAATGGTCCCCTAAACCCTAACGGTGTTAACTCTTTTTATTATAAGAGTTAACACCCGTTAACCTCTTATATAAACCGAGCCCAAGACACACCCCGTGGCCCAAAACCATTTATAAGCCCAAAAGTTAAACGATTTTAACCCGGGTCAAAAGAAAAGTCAAACAACCCTCTTTTATAAGTTTTTTTTACGCGGGAAAAGAAGTTACCACTGTTCACCGTCTCCTCCGTTTTACCTCGAGCTCAAACCAAATGTAAAATCAAAATTGGCTACGTGGCTATGTAATTCAAGTGATAAAGGACATGCTGGCAGAGTTACACATCTCCAATCGCTCCCATTGGTGGAAACCCAAAAGGGAATGACACGCGGGCAAAGGAGAAAACACACCTATCAAGAGGGATTTGCACTAAAAGGCTTGAAAAAGAAGCACAATGGCTCTGACACACGGAATGCCATGTTGGCAATCCGTGTGCTCACCAAAGTGATCCAACGGCTCAAATTATGACTCAATGATTATAATTAATTCCAGGCTAAGACTAAAGACAAGGAAGAGCAGGCAAGAGACCTAGAACCTTCATTCTCAGGCTATAAATAGCCCTCACATTCACACACAACTATCTAGTTTAGTTTTTAAATTTTTTAGTTAAATTGTAATTTTTAGCTTTTAAAATTTAAAAAATTTAAGCTTAAGTAGTGTAACTTTTCCAACTTATTGTACTCTTATTTTCACCTTATTGTAATCAGTTTTAATATTAATGAAATATTCATTTGTTTTACCTAATCCGTTTTACTTTACAAATTTTAAAATCCTCAAATTCTCATGTTACTGTTTCAAAAGCTCCTAATAAGCCCATACAAGCTCTTTGAGTCTCTAAGCTCAATTGAGCTATTAATAAGCTCTTAATATACTTAAACCAATAAAATCAGTTTTAATACCTTTGCTTATGGATTTTGAGCTTTTGGATGATAAGCTTACAATGGAAGAGCTTATGGGACCTTACTAGCTTATCCTTGTGATAAGCTAGAGCTGTTGAAAGCTCTTTTGAGCACTATTGCCTTTGTTTAGCTAAGGCTTTTGTAAGTTCCCTTTAATTTTCAAGTATCTTAGCTTTAATTTTGCATATGCTTATATTCTGCTTATAGTCTAGCTTATTTGTGCTTAATTCTGTCTATTTGTGCTTATTAAATATGTTTGAATATCTGTTTTTAAGTTTTATAGCATAGATCTTAGATTTCTTAGTTTTAATTCATAAAACTGTCAAAAACTCAAAAATATTAGCATAGTTCTTAGTTCTTTGTCTCTGGCTTATTTGCTTATTAATATAAGTTCATTAGGTTTGTCATAAGCTATTTGTTATCTGGTATTTAGGATTTAAGCTCTTAATTTCATTTTCATAAGCTAATATGGTTTTGAGTTTAGTTAAAGGGGTGTTTGGCATAACAATGTTAACCACAAGTTAAAACTGTTTGTGCCCTTTTGGTCTAGGCCTTAGGTATTGAACTCTCAAATAAACTTGTTAGAGTAAATTTTTTAAAGCTAAGTTAGGAATTATAAGTTTTTCATAATTTAGATTTCCTATAGTTCAAATCTGTTAAGGTTCTTTTGCATTAATAGCTCAATTCAGTTCTAGCTTTTGTAATTGCTTTATTTGTACTTAGGTAAGTGTTGAAATAGAGTAGAAAGAAGGTTCTTAGGTCTGAATTTACAGGTTTCTAAGTTTTGGTCATTTTAATGTCAACTGCATCAGCAGTGTTAAAAGCATAAAGGTCATTTTCTAGTTTCATTTTCAGTATGTTAAAATAGGAGTTAGATTTTAATTTTCAGCAGAAAAGTAGCTTATATATCATAGTTTACAAGTTTGCAATTAGTTTTTAAATTCTAGCTTATTTTGTCATCTAAATTTAAGCTGCAAAATTGCCTTTTGTCTTTTCATTTTCAAAGTAAAATTCAGCATGATCTAAGCCTTAAGTCTGTTTTCATAGTACTTTTTCATTAAGCTAATTTGTTTCAAAATCATTTTCAGAAGCATTTTTAGGAAGCTTATTAGTTATAGAATAAGCTTGCATAAGCCATTTCCCCACAAGGATCCAAGAGCTTATCTAAAAATAAGCTCAAAGGTCCCTGTAGGGCCTGTTTGGGTCTCAAGTTTTATTAAGTGCTTATTTTGAATTTCTAGCTTATGGCTTGTTCTTTGTGCTTATTCTTGTTCATTTAGCTCTTTAGGTTAGTATTAGCTTATTAGTAGAAAATTAGCTTTTAAGTCTTAAGTTTTATCTTATTCAATCTTTTAAAGTATTAAATTCTAAGAAAAAGTCAAAAATATAAGTTTAGTGTTTCTGTCAGAGTTATAAGCTGTTTAAAAGCTTATTTAGGGCTTTTCATAAAAAGTTTCTTTTATTAAAATTGCTTATTTTGAGGTGCTTAATAACTTTACTTTTATAAGTTTTAATATAAAAAAAAAGGGGGAATGGAAATTGAGGGTGAGCAAGACTCGAACCCCCGACATCACTTTTTCAACCTTTTATAACACAAAACACTACTCACTTACCATGCCGACCCTGGGGTCTTTTTCATTAAACTCTTGCACAAATTAATTCTTATACTCATTTTAGCCCATTAAGCCTTATAAGCTGTTATAACTTATTTCGCAGCTTATTCATTAAGCTGTGAATATCAATGCTTTTTTTTTCATAGGTTCTAATTTGTTATAAGCAATTTTCTGTATTTTTTCTAGAATTTTTATAATTTAGTTTAGTATTTTTAAACATGATTTTAATTAAATAACTTTAAAAAAATTTCATAAAAAATAAGAAAAATAATCATAAAAATATAAACTTTTTTAAAAATTTTCTTTTATCAAAAAGTTTATAGTAAAATTAGTTTTGCTTTCGTAGGGTCTAATTTGCTAAATTTCGATTTTTAAAGAACATGATTCGTTTCCGTTCTCGTTTTTCATGTTTTAAAGCTCATTTCAAATCCGTTTTTGTTCTAGTTTTCTTTAAACTTACTTTTTTAGGTAATTTAGTGTCAATTTAAAAGAAAATTCATTTAGGTTTAAATTTTAGAAAATTTAGGGGTTTTTAATTGCCGTTTAGGATTCCCGGTTTTGCGTTTTTCGTTAAAAGTTAGGCCTTCCCGTTATTTGTTTTCGTGCTTAACTGTTATCATTTGCTTATTTTAATTTGTAGAAGTAGATAATCAAATCAAACTTTGTCTTTAATTCAAATCATTGATCGAACATCAAACGTGTTTCATTTCACATGTTGTTAGGAGGATAACGACACGAGATTAATACTTCACGTTTACTTATAACGGGATCGGTGGAGTGGGGGTGGAAGAAGATCCTTCTTCCTTATGGGAAGCGACCGAGAACACCATTGAGAGAAGGTGTGGAGTGTGTTTCTGAACTTGGCTTGCTTCTTTTGGGTAGTTTTCTTCTGATTTATAGGCCTTTGGACGAGAGAGAAAGTCTGCAAGGACGTTTTCTGTTCCTTTGATGTGTTTTACTGTGAACTTCCACTGTGAGAACCAATTTGACCACCTCAAAAGTTGTGCATGAGGGAGCATCTTTCTTTTGAACTGTAGCATGCGTGGAAAGGAAGACATGTCCATTTCAACTTGGAACTCATGTCCTATTAGATGAAACTGGAACTTCTCAATGCCTCGTTTGACTGCAAGGATTTCTTTAAACGTGGAGTGATAATGCTGCTCAGATGCTTTAAACGTGCCACTCTTGTATCCACAAACGTGTCTTTTATTATTATTATCTTGAACAAGTAGGACCGCTCCCCAACACTCATCACTTGCATCTGTCTGTAGGATTCTTTTTTCTGCGGAGGCAGGAATCTTTAGTGGAGGCATCTTTTCTGCTAGGCACTTGATCGCTTTCACTGCTTCAGTTTGTCTTGACGTCCACTGTGGGGGATTCTTTTTTAACATGGGGAACAACAAGGCAGTGTGATGTGACAGTTTTGGCAAAAAATCTGCCATATAGTTGACTAACCCAAGGAACTGCTGAATCATCTTTTGTGAAGATAATTCATCCGGGAACTTTAGTAATTCTTGGGCCACATGTGGTTGGGGCTGGTATTTCCCGTCGGAGATTTCCATGCCAAGGAACTGGATTGTGGTCACTCCAACTTCCATCTTCTTCTCTGATAACATAATCCCATACTTGGTGACTAGAGAATAAAACTTTGAAAGTAATTCTGCATGAGACTGTTCATCCGGGGAAAACAGGAGGATATCATCAATGTATACTAGTGTATTGGCGAGGATTGGCTCAAAAATGGTTATCATTGCTTTTTGGAAAGCTGATGGAGCATTTTTTAAACCAAACGGCATTACTTTCCACTGGTAATGATGATCTGGTATACAAAACGCCGTTAGTCTATCTTCAGGCTTGATACCTAACTGCCAAAACCCAGATTTGAGATCAAACTTAGAAAGAACTTTAGCATCCGCCTCAAACAAGGATTTCTTTTGCGGGAGTGGGAATTTATCATCAGCTAAAAAATGATTTAGAGGCTGATAATTAATAACCAATCTCAGTTTTCCACGAACTTGTTCGCTTCTCTTATTGACATAAAAAGCTTCACATGCCCATGGTGAGGTAGTGGGTTCAATAATGCCTTGGGAAACCAGTTGTTCACACTCTTCCTTGGCAAGTTGGTAATGATCAGGGTTCATTCCAGGGTGACTTGCTTTTGTAGGGTTGACATCTTCGTTTTGTTTAAAAGGGAGTGAGACAAAAAAATGAAGGATTCAACCATAACGGTGAAGGGTGTTTGGTTAGGAATTCGGTATGGGAGGAGGCACAACAGGTTTGGATGAGTCTTTGCTTTATACTGCTGATATTGAATATGGGTGGGGTGATGCTTGCGACAAAAAGGCGATGCATGGCTGTCCACGGATTAAAAAAGCTTCTGTAATGAAGACCTTCACCTGACCAACGTAAGTTTGGTAGTTTATGCAGGATGTCAAAACCAATCAAAAGATCTTTTCCATGGGAGCTTGAGCCTAGGAGCCTTCTTTTAATTACGCATTTTGGAAACAACCGAATATTAATAGGGACGCTTATTTTGTCAATGACAAATTTTTCCCCATTAGCAGCCATGAAATTCTGGTGGTGAGGCTTCCAATAGTGATCTGGGAGGATATTAGGATTCAAAATGGAGACTGAGGAACCAGTATCAAAGAATGCAATAACCGGAATAGGCTTGGCGTATGCATCCGTAAGGAGGTGAACTTTTGCTAGTGGCAATGGTGGGTCTTCTTGTATTGGTAAGACGTGCGGTATTGGGTTGATCATGTGGACCCCAAAATCAGAATCACTTTCAAGTGAATCTGTGTCAGAATCATCATATGAAAAATCTGAGTAGGCGATCGTGCACAAGACTGAGTCACTGAGCTCGTCATCTAGAGAATAAAGTGACTCTAGATCAGAAACATCAACTGGTTCTACTTGATTTAAATCATGGATCAGTGCCCGAGATCTTTTCTTATTCGGACAATTTCTTACAACATGACCTCTTTTTTGGCAAATGAAGCATAATTACGCATTCTGATACCAAAGGGTGGGGGAGTTGTGCAGATCTATAGAAGACATGTAAGAACTATGGAAGACTAGACTATATGTAGAAGAAACTTAAGAAGTTAAGAGAAGATTATAGATAGAAGTATAAGAAACACACATATATTACTTCAAATTTTTGATGCCTTACAATGGCAAGATACATGGCTATTTATAGCCTTGATTGGTACAACACACAAGCTTATAGTACAAGCATACTTACTTTTTTACATAATTGCCTTATGACATAAGCGCTTACATCATTTAAGGCATGACATCATTGCGTATGTCATTATTCCACACTAGAACATACTAGAGATACTAAACATAATTAAGCAAATAAAACACACTTAAAATATTATTATACTAAACATTAAATGTTTAGCCTTCCTCATGGACTCCAGCGAGCACCAGGGTGTTTTGGGTCATCTTCGAATGGATCAAAATGTTCATCATCATCTAAAGACCAGAGTGATCTAACATCATCATCATCTGATGTTTCTACTTCACAATGATTAAAGTTATCATAGAGCCACTGTCCATTTTCTTCGATCTATTTGTATGCATCTGGATGGTCTTTACTCCATACCGATATGTTCCACATTACGTAATATGGAATCTTGTTTGGGTCAACGTCGTTTGCTCTTGCCATCAAACTTCTTGTGTCTGCATAAAGGGTTCAGAGTTTTCTTTCACACCTTTTGCTAGATAGGTTAACCTTGTACCAATCATAAATAAAGCAATATAAGGCGTGGTACATAACTGATCCATCATCATTAACGGCTTTAGGTGGTAGGAAAGACCCTGGCCTTCAAAACATTACCAGTATGTAAGTCCTTTTTCCGGTGGTTGTTAACCATCTGGTCCATTGGTGATGTGGGACAAACCATTGTAGCATAGTAAGTAAATGTTTAGAGTGGGGGGGGGGGGACATCCTTAAACTGGATCTTAACGATATATGATAGGTGTTTTTCTGCATTGAAGGTTATGCCAATTGTAAAGCTTTTAAAGAGGTAGTAGAAGAAGCACAGTGCTTCTTTTGGAAACCTCCATAGGTCATGGATGTGGAAGATGTTGAGGAATGGGTAGTCTGGGTGAAACCTAAGGCCTTTTATGCATAACCCATGGTTTTTGAGGAGGATAGTAAGAAACGTTTTGTAGCATAATTTAGCTCTTTTCTCAAAAGTCAAGTCTCCAATCATTTCAACTATCTCCTCTGGTAGATCAAAAACAGGGATCGATGGAGTGGAGGTGGAAGAAGATCCTTCTTCTTATGGGAAGCGACTAAGAACACCATTGAGAGAAGGTGTGGAGTGTGTTTCTGAACTTGGCTTGCATCATTTAGGTAGTTTTCTTCTGATTTATAGGTCTTTGGAAGAGAGAGAAAGTCTGCAAGGACGTTTTCTGTTCCTTTGATGTGTTTTACTATGAACTTCCACTGTGAGAACCAATTTGACCACCTCAAAAGTTATGCATGAGGGAGCATCTTTCTTTTGAACTGTAGCATGCGTGGAAAGGAAGACATGTCCATTTCAACTTGGAACTCATGTCCTATTAGATGAAATTAGAACTTCTCAATGCCTCGTTTGACTGCAAGGATTTCTTTAAACGTGGAGTGATAATGCTGCTCAGATGCTTTAAACGTGCCACTCTTGTATCCACAAACATGTCTTTTATATTTATTATCTTGAACAAGTAGGACCGCTCCCAACACTCTCACTTGCATCTGTCTTGTAGGATTCTTTTTCTGCGGAGGCAGGAATCTTTAGTGGAGGGCATTCTTTTCTGCCCCCCCCAGGCACATTGATCGCTTTCACTGTTAGTTTGTCTTGAAAGTCCACTGTGGGGATTCTTTTTTTAACATGGGAACAACAAGGCAGTGTGATGTGACAGTTTTGGCAAAAAATCTGCCATATGGTTGACTAACCCAAGGAATTGCTGAATCATCTTTTGTGAAGATAATTCATCGAGAACTTTAGTAATTCTTGGGCCACATGTGGTTGGGGCTGGTATTTCCCGTCGGAGATTTCCATGCCTAGGAACTGGATTGTGGTCACTCAAACTTCCATCTTCTTTTATGATAACATAATCTCATACTTGGTGACTAGAGAATAAAACTTTGAAAGTAATTCTGCATGAGACTGTTCATCCGGGGAAAACAGGAGGATATCATCAATGTATACTAGTATATTGGCAAGGATTGGCTCAAAAATGGTTATCATTGCTTTTTGGAAAGCTGATGGAGCATTTTTTAAACCAAACGACTTATTTCATTGAGGTACTGTTGATTGGGTAATACAAACGCCGTTTTTAGTATGTCTTCAGGCTTGATAACTATGCCCAAACCCAGATTTGAGAATCTAAACTTAGAAAGAACTTTAGCATCTGCCAAGTGCTGAAACAAGGATTTCTTTTGCGGGAGTAGGAATTTATCATCAGCTAAAAAATAATTTAGAGGCTGATAATTAATAACCAATCTCAGTTTTCCATGAACTTGCTCGCTTATATATTGACATATAAGGTCCATGCCTCATGGGAGGTGTGGGTTCAATAATTGCCTTAGAAACCAGCTGGTTCACACTCTTCACCTTAGCAATGTTGGTATGATCACGTTTCATTCCAGGGTGATTGCCTTTGTTAGGGTTGACTCTTTGTTTTGTTTAAAAGGGAGTTGAGACAAAAAATGAAGACAATCCCTCAACAAACCCACCTACTCAGCCGAAAATATATTTCAACCATAACGGTGAGGGGTGTTTTGGTTAGGAATTCGGTCTGGGAGGAAGACAACAGGTTTGATGAGTTCTTTTGCCTTTATAATGCTGATATGAATATGGGTGGGGTGGATGCTTGCGGGACCAAAAAGGCGGTGCATGGCTTGTCCTCGGATTAAAAAAAGCTTCTGTAATAAGACCTTCACATGACCAACGTAAGTTTTGGTAGTTATGCAGGATGTCAAACACAAATCAAGAGATCTTTTCCAAGGGTAGCTTGAGCCTAGGAGCCTTCTTTTAATTACGCTATTTTGGAAACAACCGGAATATTAATAGGGACGCTTTATTTTTTCAATGACAAATTTTTCCCCATTAGCAGCCATGAAATTCTGGTGGTGAGGTTTCCAATAGTGATCTGGGAGGATATTAAGATTCAAAATGGAAACTGAGGAACCAGTATCAAAGAATGCAATAACCGGAATAGGCTTGGCGTATGCATCCGTAAGGAGGTGAACTTTTGCTAGTGGCAATGGTGGGTCTTCTTGTATTGGTAAGACGTGCGGTATCGGGTTGATCATGTGGACCCCAAAATCAAAATCACTTTCAAGTGAATCTGTGTTAGAATCATCATCGGATGAAAAATCTGAGTAGGCGATCGTGCACAAGACGGAGTCACTGGGCTCATCATCTAGATAATAAAGTGACTCTAGATCAGAACATCAATGGTTTCTACTTGTTTAAAGCCTGAATCAGTGCTGACGATCTTTTCTTATCCGGGAACAACACTTCTTGCAAAATGAATCTTTTGGCAAATGATTAGCACCTGTCAGTATGTTCTGCCACGTTGCTTTTTCTTTCTTATGAATTTCCACTTCTTGCTGCTTCGTCAGGAAAACCAGGGTTTACCAGAGAGACTTGAAAATCTTTTAGAGTGGAATTTCTTTTTTGTGTGAGTACAATCACATGATGACTTATCTTTACATTTTATCTGCAGGTATTTGTCATCACATGCTGTTCCAAGGCGTTTTCCAGTTCTTTCGAATTCAGCAAGGAACTTTTTCTGGTTGCAAAGTTTTGCCAAAGCATTAAGAATTAACTGGTACAGCTCGCCAAGGGTTGTTTGGGCTATTGTGACATTTCTTGCTTCTAAAGCCCGATATGCTTCGTTTCCAAGAGATTCTGGAAAGGAGTTAAGAAAGACTTGCTTTAGATTGACATCATCTACTCCATTTAAACAGTAGAATCGATGGGACATGCGATCATAGTGTTTTTCTAAATCTTTCTTCTGGAAGGAACAACACTTCATCTTGAGGAATTCTTCTCTAGCATGGGCTGTGTGTTCCCACGAGCTGCCAATAAATTCTGAGTATATAATACTCATGAATGCACATAAAACTTGAGGACTTAATTAGTAGTTTAGGAATGCACATAAAACTGAACTTGCGAGAAGACCACTTTTTTCACTTTGAATGTGCATCATAAAACCATAAATTTACATGTGTTGGTATTAGTGTTTACCTTCTTATTTGTCTTTGGGTTAATCTCATAAAATAACAACTTATTTTATGTAATTGTTCATTTTGATAAATTTAGTTTATTCACTTCGGTTATTATACTTACATTTGCATGTGTAAATTTATATACTAATCATATATTTTCGATTTTATAGTGAATGATCTGTATAACTTTTCAAAATTTCTAACGTAACGTAAGTTGCAATTAAAAGTCGACGTATTTTCTGGAGGCGTGTATAAAAAAGGGATAAATCTTTGATTATCATATTTTCTTATTTGCGCCCCATTTCCTTAACAAATTGGATAAAAGTGTCGAAACTTGTAAACATATGAGTATAACGTATGGCATGTTAAACATTTTGCACGGTGACGTCGAGTATCTGTTGAAAATTCGAGAAGATAATAACCATTATGACGACCACATATAAGTATGAGGGATAAAGCCGTAGAATACCAACGAACTTTTCACAATTTATCGATTTACTGCAGAGTTGGTTGTTGAGCCGGATTTGATTTAACAAGTTAGACAGTAAATTTTGAAGGAAAAGAGAATGAGTTTTGAGAGTTGGGCTTGAGTGCTGTGATGAATGTGGGGAAGGGTATTTGAGCGTTTTAGAGAGATTCATTGTTGTGTGCTTGGTCAAGTTATCCTCACGATGAGGGGTGTAATAAGTATATAATGAATAATCTAGAGAGAAACTCAGTGTATGGATAATTGAACATGAATCATTCTCGATAGAAGTGATCTTCTTGTTGGAGGTGCCATCGACGCGTATGAATGTCCGGATGAGCTATAGCCTAGTAATTTTATTATTTGTTTAACCAGATTTGAGTTGGGAGTTTGGTAAGGTGTTATTGTTTAAAAAGAACATTAGCATATCATTGTACCAAGATATGTCTTAAATTAGGAAAAGAATTTATAAGGTGTGTTTCACTGTATTTAATGTGATGTTTACCTGAGTACATTGTGCTAACAAGAATTTTTTATTTGTAAAAGTAGATTGTGATGCTCTGCTATTGATTAACTAGTGAATAATTCTAACCTGCATAAACTGTGATCTTTATATAAGATCAGATATTAAAATTCATCATGTCTTAGAGTGATAATAAACGTCTAAGCTTCCATCATGTAAAAAGTTAATATATATGTATGATACACAAAAGGAGGTGTGCTTGGTAATTTGGCTTAATATTGATTTGTCTCATCTTTGCGTGCAGTCGTGGTTTGCACGTCTTGTCCCTCGATCAAAACTGAATCAGCAATCATGTGTTTGTAGTGCTGTCGATAGCGTTCTTGTATCGGACAGTGGTGCCATTGGCCAAGCTATTTTGTGTCTCATCGTGCTACCATTTTTATTGTAAAAGTATTTGATGCTCTGCATATTGATTACTAGTAATATTCAACCTGCTAACACGTTATCTTCAAACAATTACTCCGTAAAATTCATCATCATGAATAAAACGTCAGCTCCATCAGTAAAAAGTTGATATATATTTGTACATCAAAAGGTGTGCTTGGTATTTGGTTAAATTGATTTGTCTCATCTTAGCGTGCACGGTGCAGTGTGGTTTCCGTTTGTCCCTCGTCAAAACTGAATCAGCGGCGTCGTCGTTTTGTATTGGCAGTGGTGCCATTGGCCCGCTATTTGTTCTTTCGTAAGCCCACCGGCTGGTGTTGTTGGTATATATATATATATTTTTGTTTTGTGAGTGTGATATGTATTTTTGGTGTCGTGTTTTATGAGACCCCACATGTACGAATAAATGTTATTGATTTTTTTTATAGCGTTTTAGTTATTAGAGTGTTATCGGTGGGTTGATGAGTTGGCACACCAATAAGTGTTATTGGCACGAATCTAAATGGCGCGTCATGGCGTCGCCAAGACGCCGCTAAGGTGCGACGTGTGACATCCATGTTACGAAATAGACCAAGGCGTCGGTTCTAAGAGTGCGTGAGATGAGCCGTGAAAATGGCGATAAGGCGCGCCAAGGCATGAGGCGTAGCGCCTTTTTTGGTTTCACCTCCGATAAAAAAAATTAATGAAAAAAATTACATGCAATGATAGTTCTTAACTTTATTCACTATGTATAACACTTTTTGTAAACTCGATATATATAAAAAATATATAAATATTTTCATATTTTCTGCTGCCTTAAACCACGTTTTAAAAACGTAAAGGTTACGCTTTACGCCATGGCTCTTAAGACATGAGGCTTGATCACGTCGTCACGTCTCACGCTATTTATAACTTTGGCTATTGGTGCACACTGCGTCTAGCACTCTTAATAGTTATGACAATAGTTTTGAACAGGGTTTTAAAAGGCGCGTCAAAGCGCGAGGCGTGGCCTTAAAGTTTCGAAATACACTAAGGCGTCGGCTCTAAGCGTGACGTGAGTTGAGGCGTGAAATTTACTAATGTTTACCACTCATATAATTATGATATACGATATTAATGTATAAATCTATAGATACTTTTTACCGTCTTGTGTCACACTTTAAAAACGTCATGTCGTCACCTTTTACGTTAAAGTTTGAGGCTTAGCCATGCAGTCACGTCGCGGTTCACGTTATTTATAACATTGATTTTGAGTGATCTAAACATTAAATGCAAGGTAGATAAAATGATCAGGTAGCATGATTAGATTGATTTGTTCCATCGTAATAATCCTTTTTACATTCATGATTGCTCTTGCTTTTGTTCTGATCCAACATTTAATGGTAGCTTCATCCTTATGAAAGAAACTATTTTCTTCCCCATCTAACTTCTTTTATATATATATATATATA
>BQNB010097353.1:0-25406 GCA_026074375.1 Tanacetum coccineum | reverse complement strand
AGACCGTATAGAGCTTTTTTCAACCTATAGACGTGATATGGGAATTCTAGATCAATAAACCCTTCAGGTTGGCTGACATAAACCTCCTCTTTCAATGACCCATTAAAAAAAATGACTTCTTCTAGCCTGTATCCTTTTGCCACAAGACGAGTTTTGTTTTGAACCACAATATTTTTCAGCATTACACTTATTCTTCTAGAGCCATTTGAGAGCAATAATATTCTTTCCTTCTAGACGTGGAACGAGTTCCCAAACTTGTAGTCTCTCAAATTGATTTAACTCATCTTGCATGGACTCAATCCAACTGTGATCTGCCATAGCTTCTTTGATATTCTTTGGTTCGATAGTGCTGACGGTTAATGCATACATGCAAACCTCAGAATATGTTTGAAGCCTTTGACGAGTCATTACAAGTTTGGATAGGTCACCAATAACTTGGGCTAGATGATGATCTTTTTTCCAAATGTGAGTTGAGGGTTGTACTTGGTGGAAATTCTGCACATTTGATGGTTCTAGAGCAGCCATAGAGGATTCAATTTCCTCGTGACTTGAAGTATTATATGGAACAAAATATAGGTTGCCATTAAAATCATCATAATCTTCTTGATTGACTTCATCAGCATTTGTCAAAGATTTGGAGAAGTTTGTTCGTCAGATGTAGTTTCAATGGGAGGAGCCTCATGTTCTTCAACAATGATCGAAGATGTGGAAGATGAGTCTTCATGAAATTGAGTTGGTTGTGCAACGGAATTGATGAGTGTATCAGAAGACCTCTTCTTAAAATATTCGTCAAACATTGGACCGAACAAATTATCCAATGCTTCTTTGGATGGAGTATTCATTGTTTCTGCTGATGAAGTATTATTGTTGAATCGTTGAAGCACGGGTTCTAAACAATCATGTTCAAAAGCCATGGCTGTAAGCTCATCAAACTTGACATGAATGGTTTCCATAATCTTTTTGGTGCGTCGGTTATAGATTCAAAACCCTCTTGATGTTTCCGAATAACAAATAAAAACCCCAATGTCTGCTTTTGGTTTCATTTTTCCAAGATCATCTCGGTCATTTGTTGGATAACACAATGAGCCAAACACATGAAAATACTCAACATTCGGCTTTCGTTCTCGTAATAGCTCATAAGGTGTTTTGTTATGTTGTGTGTGAATGATTGATCGATTTTGAGTAAAACAAGCTGTAGCCACCACTTTAGCCCAAAGAAATTTAGGTAATCGAGAAAAGATAGGCATTGTTCTAGCAGCCTCAACAAGAGTACGATTACGTCTTTCAACCACTCCATTTTGCTGAGGCGTACGAGCAGTTGAAAATTATTTCATGATGCCTAACTTTTCATAATGAGCTTTAAGAGTTGCATTTTTGAATTCAGTACCATTGTCAGCACGAATCTTGCAAACTTTGGCTTTATAATTCAGTTGAGCTTGAGTAATGAATTTCTTTATAATCTCTGAAGTTTCGTATTTCAAATGAAGAAAATAAACCCATGTATATCGAGAAAAATCATCCACTATCACAAGAATATATACTTATTTCCATGATCGAAGCTACCCTCATTGGACCGCATAAATCCATATGAAGTAATTCCAATTTGGAGTGATCACTTGGAACCAATTTGGGTAGATGAGAAGCTTTCTTGCTTTTTCCTCTTTCACAAGCAGAACAGAGGTGATCCTTTCCATATTTAAACTTTGGAAGACCATCAACCAAGTCAAGTCTGGTAAGATCGTTTATGGTTCCGAAACTAAGATGTGAGAGTCGACGGTGCCATAACCATGACTTTGTCGAAGTTGATTTGGACATCAGACAAACAGGAGAAGAAGCAGCCATGTTAGAAATGGAGATAGTATACAAATTAGATTCGTGTCCTCCTGTGAGCAAATCATCTCCTTCTAGATTTCGCACGTAACATGTCTTGGAACGAAAATCCACTTCTAAATCACGATCACAAAATTGTCCAACGCTAAAGAGATTATGTCCAAGACCTTCAACATAATATACATGACAAATAGTGATATTACCCTGTATATAATCACCATAGCCTGTGATTGCTGCAAAATTATCATTTCCAAAGTGAACGGTGCCTATGAATTTCTCAATGAAATTTCTCAGCAGTGATCGATTACCCGTCATATGCTTTGAACAACCACTATCAACAATCCACAGAACGATCTAGACTACTTGCAACACAAGAAGAGACAACACATGGACAAATGGGCAATTTAACTACCCATTTCTTAATGGAAACCAATGGTTTCTCAGATGAACGACTATTATGAACATTTGGTTTTGTATTAACAGGGGACCAAACAACATTTGGTTGAGACTCAAACCACTTTTGCCATACGCGACTTGTTCGAATCTTGTTCTTCATGTATGTGCTTAAAGATTAACTCGCAAATTTCGTTCTCTTATCTTAGAACACTAGAAGCCTATTTTTAGCTTTTAGAGACCCTTCCAACATCAATCTTAGTTTTAAAACTACTAAGTAGTATCAACAGCTTAGATTGTGGTAGGTTCTCTGAAAACCTAGTCTTGAAAACTACATGAGTAGTATCTGAAGATTTTGGTGTTCTAGAATTAGTGGATAAAGCTCTACGAACATTCAACTTATACTTTGCAAGACACTTATCATGACATGGAATAAGCACATTTTGCATACAAGAAACACATAACAGATTTTTTGCTCTAGAAGCGTTTGCAACATCAACATCAATTACCATTTTTCTTTGTTTTGAGATAGCGAATTCGCGCAATGTAAAATATCTGTTTGCTTATTTTTCCTAAAATAAACTTCTACTTTCTTTGCTGAAATCTTAGAGTTAGCTAAGACACTTTTCTTGTCATGTGAATCTCTATCCATTGGTCTTCTAACACTAGATGCAACATTCAGTCCTGTAGGAACATGGTTTTTAAAATTAAGTGTATCGAGCTTCTGATGATTTTTGGTGAACAGGCAAATCGGTAAAATTAGGGTTTTTAGTAATTCGCTAAAACAGAAAAGTTAAAGTTGGGTCACGTCTATTATGTTACTGAGAAGATTCATTATGGCGTGATTAATTATGGTGTTTTGATGCTGAAATCATTCAAGTACTGATTCGAAACTCAAAGTTTGAATCTGTTTATGATACCGGGTTCAGTCGACTACTCAAGAAAAGATTAAAGCTGGAAATGACCCGAGCAAAGTTTCGACATGAAGAATTACAAAACAAGTTTTTAGTCTTGAAAGGGTTTTGCTAAAACATAAACCCTAAAACTTACTGTTCCAAAATTGTATTCCCAAAACCCTAAGTGTCGATTGCTAAAGAAGAAGATTTATTATTTAGGATTCGGCTACTACTGCTACTGTCGCACTCATAGTTTGTGTTTGGATCTGTGTATGATCTGTTTTTGAAGGATAGTTAATGGCGACTTGGTGTTAGTTGTTGCTATTTTGGAAAACATTTAAAGTAAGCAGCAGACTTGGTGTTGTGAATGTCTATTAGCAGTATATACTTAGAGCTACTTATTAGTACTGCTGGTTCGAGTACAGATTAATGCTGCTATTGTATTACTACTGCTATATTAATGCTGCCCGTAATGAAGAACATAGGTTTATCGGTAAAAAGGGTGGACCACAAGATCAAAGTAATAGTAGACTCTGAAACACATTCAGTAGTCTAAAACGTTTATTATTGCACTAAGCTCATGACCCCGAAGCCTTAACTAGATTTGTGCCCCAATCAGAATATAGGATGCTTGCCAACAACCTAACACCTCTCAATGTTAAATGCACCTTGATCAAACTAGTGACCCAAGGAAAGGTGGGGATTATTAGTCCCGATAGATCTATCCATAACACTCGCGCTTACTACAATAGCAATTAACGGTTCATGATAAATAGGGACTTCACGGCAATAAGGTAACTTAGGCATTAATAATCAGGCAGTAATCTGGATAGCATACACTTTGTAAACACTTTAAAAACACTTTGAAAAACACTTGTGTCCAATAGTAAAACAAGCAATGTAATTCACCCCGTAGAGTTTGTAAAACAATCAAGTAGTAAAAAGGGGGCTATGAACTCACCTCGAGTGAATGGTAATCAACAAGTATTCACAATAGAAAAATGCGTCACGAAGGAATCCGAAGGCAACCTAATCCAATATAGGTCGTATAAGTACTAAACACTTTGATTATTTATAGGTCGTATAGCTCATCATACTATCGTTCGGGCTATCATAATTAAGAGGTCATGTAGTGACGTATGAGGAGCTAGGACACTTTAAATCGTAAATCCAACAACTCGTCGATACGCCACCCCGAAGAGGCCTCATTATGAAACTCCCTAGTAATATAGTACTTTGATAACTAATACAACGTATGATTCTATATAGCTACATCACCGTCTACTCGTTTTAGTGAAAACATAATTATAACGAAAAATGTTTATAAGTATACTTTGGTAAAAATGGCGTAACTTTCTCGTTTCTAATCCGTTTCGCGCGTTTCTTACGTCCATCTTTTCGTATCAAGACGAGTTATCATAAATTGACATTTTCGAATTTCGGACCTACTGGTGAACAGTAAAAATTACTGTTCACATCAGACCTTATATATATTTTTATCGATTTAATTGTCGTAAAACCCGTAAACGTCGTATTTTATTCGTTATAGCTCCGTTTTTAACGATTCTTTCGAGTACGATCTCGTAATTAAAAGTTATATCATATTTTTGATGTTTTAAAAATATCACTTTCTGTAATGAATAGTAAATTTTATAAAAATAGTTTTATAAAAGTATTTCTCGTCGTAAACTCGTAACTAACGTATCTTTTTCGTTATAAATCGGTTTTTCAAGTTTCTTATCATTTTGGAATCGTCATGAGGCGTATTATTTTTATATAATGTCTAACCTACTGTATGAAGTCGAAATCAAATCACCCTTTTATTATCCAAGTGTGTTCATTTATAAAGAGTTTGTTTTATTAACTTTATAAACCCAAATTTATACAAAATCATGTTTATACTTAAACAACATGTCAACATATTTATTAATCCATTTTTCCATGATATATATAACAATATGACATAAGAAAAGTGTGTAAATTCATAAACATAAGTGATAATTCGTTTTACATATTAAAAATCCTAAGTGGTGATATAGTTATATAAAACATGTAAACATATAAAAATGATGAAAGTAAAGACATGAAGGTTTTTAGATAACCTTATTATGATGTAAGATGATGAACCAAAGTATCTAAACCCTTGTTTAGATATAAAACCCTAGCTTTCCATTTTAAAACCCTAGTTTCACTTTTCTTGATTAATACTTGAAAAAGGTAATCCAATGCTTGGAAACACCTTAGGATATCTTAGAATGGATGTGTATAGAAGTGTATGGGTTGTAGAAAAATTGATATGGATTTGTTATAAAGGGGTGCTTGTGCCGAAGCTTCCAAGAGAGAAAAGGGAGAACAATATTTGTTTTTGGTTAAGTATTTTGCTATGTTCTCTTATCTTATGAAATGTATAAGTAATGAATCAAGTATGACTAGTCAAGGGGACAAGTGGGCAATTTGAATACCCATTTCTTAACAGAACCTGATGATTTCTCATATGAACGACTATTATGAACATTCGGAGTTGTGTTAACGGGAGACCAAACAAAATTTGGTTGTGATTCAAACCACTTTTGCCAAATTCGACTTGTGTGAATTTTGTTCTTCATGTATATGTTTAAAAAGTTATCTTTCAAATTTTGTTTATTTGTCTTAGAAGCACTAGAGACCTTATGTTTAGCTTTTGAGGCACTTCCTACATCAATCTTAGGTTTGGAGACTACAGAAGTAGTATCTAAAGACTTAGATTGTGTCAACTTCTCAGAAAACCTAGTCTTAAGAACTACATTAGTAGTGTTTGAAGATCTTGGTGTTCTAGAATTAGTGGATAAGTCTCTACGAACATACGAATGCACATTCAATTTATATTTTGCAAGACAATTATCATGACATGGAATAAGCACATTTTGCATACAAGAAACACATAACAGAGTTTTTGATTTAGCAGCATTTGCAACATTAACATCATTTGCATTCTCTTTGTTTGAGATAACATTTTCAGATGTATTATCTGTTTGCTTATTTTTCCTAACATAAACTGCTACTTTCTTTGTTGAATTCTTAGAGTTAGCTAAGACACTGTTCTTGACATGTGAATCTCTATTCATTGGTCTTCTAACACTAGATGCAGCATTCATTCCTGTAGAAGGTAAATCACTCTTAGCTTCGTTTGTTTGTGATTCTTGTGTTGTGACAACTTTGTACATTCCAGGTACTATGACATTTTTGTTTGAATTTGCCCCTCTTTGTTTGTCAGGTGAAGTCTGTAAAGTGACTGGTTTTGACACTACATGTTTTTCTTTTGTCTTTGAAACAACCATTTTCTTTTGAAAAACTTGTTTGTTTAGCGGTGTGACACAAAGAAGATTTTGAGAAACATTTGTCATGTCAAACTTAGTATTTACAGACTTACCTTTTTCAACAGTTTCCAATCTAGTTTTTAACTCAGATATGGTACTTAAAAGATTCTGATTCTCAGCACGAATAGCACCATATGCATATGTTTTCTCAGAGACATGAGCAATTAATTCATCCATTTCTTTTTGAGATTGAGACCGTGTCTTTTTGATTGAATCAAAAAGCTTTTGATATTCTATTTTTACATTGTCTCGTTCTTTCATCAAAGATTGCACTGTAAAATCCAAAGACACGTTCTCATTCTCAAGTTTCTCCATCTTTGAAATCCAAGAGTAATCAAGAGGATTTGTGTTTTTATTGTTTAAAGTTGACTCCCATTTATGTTTTTTTGCATGTTGTAACTTTAATTCAAAATCAACACTTTGCTTTTGACATCTTTGAACATCTTTTTCAAGAATTTTTATCTTTGCTTGCAAACCCTCTTGAATCTCAATGGAATTCTTTTTAACTTGTTCAAGTTCAGCATGTAGGGAATTATCTTCGCATTCATGATTTAACAACACACTTATTTCTACTTCATGCTTGAGGGATGCTTCCAAAAGTTGATCTTTTAAAACATCATTTTGCTTCTTTATTTCACAAAGTTCACTTTCTGTAGACTCAAAAACATCTTTCATTTCTTTTATATCCCTTTGAAATAATTTCCTAAAGAATTCAAAATAGAACTGCAACTCGTTAACAATCGGTTTGACTTGATCTTGACAAAAATCATTGAGTTGTATTTCTTCAGGAGATGTGTAAAAAATGCTTGCTCTTTTACAATTCTTTTGAATTAACTCAGACAACGTTTGAAAACAATTTTTCATTTTATCCAATTGTATGATCAAGGGTGACTCACTCGGCATTGATGCCGGGATAGAAGAAGTTGCATTTGAAGTCTTGTCAGAAGGAATAAAAGAAGATGGAAAATATTTTTGCTCAGCAGAAAGCTGATAGAGGAGAGAGAGAGTATATATAAAGTCTTTATCTCTCTCGCTGCAACCTCTCTTCCTCTTCGCTCCGGCTCTCTCCTCCTCTTCGCTCATTCCTACTCTTCGCTCCGTTTGTTCGCCACCAACAATTGATTTTTTCTGTTCCTTTTTTGTTGACTTTTGGAAGCATCATCAAGAGTGTCCTCAGTATCTCTAACATTCAAAGGAATTTCTGAATTACTCAAACTAGAGGCAAGATATAACTTTGGACATTGAGAAATTGCTTGCTTGAGTGTATAAGGATTCGAGTACCCCAAACCATGTTTTAATTGCGGATCATACACAGACAATGGCTTTGGTCCAAGCATAAACATTCCTTGTAAGGAATTGCCAAGTTTCAACATTAGATCAACATTCTTTTATGTTATTCGCCCAGAGATCTAGAATATTGTCATGATAACGATCCTCATTTTCACTCATTTGTCGTTTTAAAATTAAATGAGTCTTTTGAAGTTCCTCATTTTTCCGTTTGTAATCATTGACAGCTAAATCTAATTTATCTCGTTGTTTTTCTAGATCTCGAATGATGTCTCGATCACGAATAAATTAAGACTGAGCTTGTTGATTAAAATGTTTTGCTTTTCGATCAGCCTCAAGAAATTCGTTGAGATAATTGTTATCCCCATTGATGTTTTCCAAAACTCGAACCCTTTCCTTATACAACTCAAGCTGATTAGTCAAAGTCGTGTTTTGTTGTTGGACTTTTTGAGCAAATAATTGTTGTTTCTCAGCTTCCAGATATGCATTTCTAGCTAGTTGTTCTAACGCATATAGGTCAGGAACATGTGTATCTTTTTCAACACTGCCACTATTAACATGTCCATTTGGTTCATCAAATATAATATTGCTATCAATTTGATCATCACCAAATACCTACCTGTTTAATAATAATTTTAGTATGAGTTGGATACATTTGTTCTTTATTCTCATTGATGGATGAAGATTGTACCTCACTTATAAATGCAGAATCATAGCTTGGCCCAGCATCAGAAGTATTATTGGCTGGTTGAATTCTGGCCATTAAGCATATGTTTGCACTGAGTTCTTCAATTTCTTCCATCCTTGAAGCATCAGCAAAGAGAAAATCCGTTCGTCGGTAAGAATTACTCCAGCTTCATCCTGTTTTGTCAGCAACATTTGTTCCATGAAATACTTTGGAATCCCGACTCTTGGTGTCTTTGGAAAATTCTAGTCATAATGTCTTTTCCACACAGTTGTAGCATTGTCAACAGTTTGAATAATTTCCTGAAGACGAAGTTCGAAGAGTCCTTTGAACACGCGCTCCGGTCTCATTTTGAGCATTAGATCCCTCAACAACTTCCTCTTGAACATAAGCACGTCTAGTATTTCTTCCAGTATTACCAGAGTTCCTGCTTTGTGAATATGTGTGTGTGTGTGTGTGTGTGTGTTGCTCGCGAGGTTTCTTGTGTTGGATTGAAGTACAAAGACGATTATTTTATTGGGAGTAGAGAAATTTTGAGTAATGGCTCAAGCAAGTAACAACATTGAAGAGGCTAGAGGATCTTCAGAATTGGTTTGAACATCATCCTGCTGGTACTCATCATCATAATCAACCACAGATGAAGGATGTGTAACATAATAAGATGAGGTATTTCTGGAAGATGAACCCGTGTGTGCTACTAGAGCCAAAGGATCATGAGACTTTTCTAACTTCTTTGCTCGTGATGCATTAACCAGTTTCTCGAATTGAGGGGGGGGGGGATGAAGGTAATCAAGAGATTATCAAACGAACTCCACTGTTTAACGTTTAGCAAGACGAACTTGGGTGACATATTAAAAATTCCGGTTGTAAGCTATCTTCAGGAACTTTGTGTAATGTAGACAATTGGAAAATAATTTTATTCGTTCCAAATCATTCATTAACTGAGCAAAGCGGTTGTAGACAGAAACAAGTGCTTCTCCTGGTTCAGCAACAAACTGATCAAATTCGTTCGTAAAACGGGTTTCTTTGTTAACTTGGTTTTGTATAGTTCCCCTCATCAGTCAGTCAACTCTTTTCCACATTTCCTTGGCCGTAGTGCAAGCATCCACAGAGTTGTAAATTTCATTTGGATGAAAGTTGGAATCAGATCTTGAGCTCATTTCAGCATAATAGTGCTCAATAACACCACCTTGTACATCCTCTGCAGTCTGCGTTTCGTACTATCGAATCCACTAGGAACGAAACATTTGGAAACGATTAGGACCTTTCATCAAGTGCTTGTTAAGCCAATTTTTCGGTTTTCTCTCTTTCGATTTATATATCGTCTAAATCTACTTGCCCATGGTATATAACTACCCCTTTCAAGCATGGGAGGCCTAGTCTCAGAACCGGCATCAGCGAGGGATTGTTGATATGTTTTGGATGTCAACATGTCTTATGATTCAAAGATTGGATCTTTGTAGACGAAAATGAGTGATATTTGTGAGAAAAACCCCAAACTCGGTAACAATTGTCAACTTCGGACAACACTGTTCTCGGATAACAAGTAGTCTGAAACTCGGTACACTTCTCGGACAGAACTAAAACTCGGACAAAGAATACTATCAAACTCGGTACTCTTAAAACGTAGTAAACTCGGAAATACTCTAAATCAAAAATCGATTAACTTGTTTTATTTCAAAAAATTGATTTAATCAAACTCGATAGAACCGAATTTTGAACAAATCTTTATGATATAGATGAACAAGAACCACAATCTCGATAGAACCGAAATTTATGATGTCTTAATAATCCAAAACACTTAAATCACCAAATTCGATAGAACCGAATTTGATTTCCGAGTTTAGCAATTACCGAATTTGTTTTTCAAAAACCCAATCCACGATACAACTGTGAACTTGTAATTTTTAAAGACTTTGTAAGCTTATTTCCGAGATTAACTCACCAAATCCTGATTCACACTTTTCGATAAAACTGAAAAATGTATGAATACTTATGAAACTCGATAGGCAACCGAGTTTATCAATAAGCACCTAATATACGTTTTCGATAGAACCGAAAATGCATATATATCTATTACAACACTTTTTCTACCGAAACTAAACTAATAACGATACAAAAACTTCCGAAAATATAAAGAAATGATCCGAGACTACTAGAACTCCTTCCGAGAATGGTAAAACACTTCTGACAATACAAACTCCACAAGAATTCGTCAAATCAAATCCAGCAGACTACTCGATAACGTGCAAATACTCGAAATAGCTGCCAAAATACTACTCGAAAGCTCAAAAAACTCAACCGAATTCACCGAATTGCATCGTGAGGTTCTCGGACGTGTAAAAAACGCACAAATCGAATCACTCTAATTCTCTAATGGCGTATGATACCACTTGTTAGGTCTTTTTTATCTTGAATCATACATGATCATCAATGAAAGCTTAGAGAGAATAGTAGAGGAAGGCAAGTATTTAATTTTCATATATTATAAAATAGAGGGAAAAAGGAAAAGATTATTACAAGCTACATTATTCTTAACAAAATAAAGACTAATGACTAAATATAATAAAACTACATAATTGACACTTTTCTTGAACCTAACAACTTCTATAGAACATTAGGGACAATGTTCAACTTAAGTGTAGGGGGGAAATAAGTCTTAGAAACTATTCTTTCATTTGCCATTTGCTTTGTACTTAAAATGATGGGTAATATATCGAAACATAGCATAAGAGGTGATTTTGACCAAAATTTTTTTATGACACATACCGACAAAAACCGAGTATTAATAGCGTCTCATAAATAGGAATTTATATTACTAGCACAAAAACCCTCAAATTCCACCCCCAAATGTGAGGTTCGCCTTAGATATTATACCTTTAGCTTGTTTGAGTTTAGGAGTGAGCAATCATGTGTCTCTATTCCGTCATTACGGATGTGTATGCGTGTTTTGTCGCCTTTTCTGGAACATTGGTATCGGTTACTTTAGGATTATGAGAGTGTACCGGTAGTATATTAAATTCTAGAACTTGTTATTGTGATGCATTCCGAGACCGCAAAGTAAGTATTAGGATTTGCTTGATAAGAGGCATTAGGATTAACCCATGTTTTAAACCTGTAATTGTTATGATAGTCACACTGATCATATAACTATCCCACACCCTTGCCATGCACTTATTTTTAGTGCAAGATACCCCTAGTACAACCCTCCGAGCCCATATTTTTTCACGGTTCTCGTAATTTTCTGGTGGATTCCAGATTATTAATGAAGAGCATTGTCACCCTTAAACCAATCGTTACACCCAAATAGCCTTAGCCTACCTCGTATGTACTCACTTTTAGTACATTATTGTGTTTAAGCCAAGTTAATTATTTGAGTACATGGTTGCTAAGTCCTTATCCTTGTAAATACAGTTTTGGGACGATTGAGATTCACGGTAGTATTTATTTCGCGGGAAAAATAATAGGGAGGAAAGGAAAAAGTTATGTCAATTACCCCATTATTTTGTTAGATGATCTTCATGTTATTTTGATCCATCTCAAATCGGGTCATTAGTTAGATTGTAAATATCGAGCATATAAAAGCTCAAGTGTAGGGGTACGTGTTGTAAACCCCATGTTATGATGTATTATGTTATAAAAAATTATATATAGAAAAGAAAAAGAAAGAGATTGATGTAGAGTTGTGTAGAGTTTGTATATCTTCGACCGATTGTCTTGGACTCTTGCAACCCAAAACCAACGTGTATTCGTATAAATAATTAGCTAACCCTTCCACTCCAAATTCACCCAAAGCCACCCAAATGTATCCCATCCGTTTCTGTTTCCATTATATGTTATCTTACACCTATACCCCACAACCCTTTAAAAGACCTCTTAGATAGTAATGAATAATGCTTGCGCCTAACGGTAGAGGTTTGATCCTTTAGAAACCTATGGAAATGTATATGGCTATGACAGGTAATGAGTGTTGATTTTCCGTTTCCCCCTTATGTTATAATTTATTATACACCCGAGTGAAAGAGAGAATCCCCAAACACTTATGTGAGGTGCTAGTATATACTTTCTGTGCTTTTAATTATGATGTCTAGAAGGTTATGTTGTAAAATACTTTTAAAGAGTAGGTAAAAACGACCCTCATGTTGTTATTGTCTAGGTAGAAAAGCCCATTTGTTTGAGGATAAGCAAATCCAAGTGTAGAGGTATTTGTTGAGGTGTCATTTTATACACTTTTTCGGGGCGTCTAACCCCTAATTTGTGCATTATGCCTAAATAGGTTACTTAATCATTCCTTTTTCTGGTATTCAGCTTTGGAAGGCATTGGAGGGAATTACACGTGTCTGGGCTATTTGGAGAAGAACAGAAACGACAAGGAATTTACGGACCTTACACCAAACATCTTGCAGATTTATGTTCTCAGCGGCTGGGACCGGCGTCACAGATTACATATGATGCGTCACAATTCATACAAGACGACGGCAAAGATCTCAGACGGCGTCAGAATGACATGACCCAACCCATATCTAGATTATTCTCTCTTCATGACGGCCATCACGATTAAAATGCGACGCTGTCGAGCGATTTTCCTTATATATACAATCCCAAAATTAGGGTTTTAATGTGTGAACATTAGAGTAGTAAAAGAATGGGGGACGAACCCTAGTTTTGTTTTTTAGAGTGTTTTGTTAGGGACGATTTTAAGGCTCTAAAACCTTTTGTACTTCCTTCAATTCATGTTTTTAATCAAGTAGATATCTTAAATCATTAATTTTTCTATGTTGTTTGATTCATTATTGTTATTACTTTATCTTTAACATGCTTGGCTAAACCTTTATATTTTTGTGTTTATTTATTGTTGTATAAACCTAGGATGTAGATCTTAGTGTGTTGCTTCTTGTAAGTAGGATTCAAGTGGGGGGATATTTGATGACATCAAATAACGTCAATTTTATAGCGTCATTTATCCCATGTTATTAACCAATTTTGTATAGTTATTGCAAAGAATTGTTAATCGTTTATATTTGAAAATTGCAATAATTATAGAGTAATTGGTGAAAGTTAGCAAAAGGCACGCATTCTGGAGCTTAAATGAAGATATTTTGAAGATTACTATTTTGAAGACCAATAATCCGTATCCATCAAGGAAGATATGACGTATCTGTGCCTGCACTCACCAAAGACCACAGACGAGTAAAGTTCAATACGCCGTATCTAGAGAGACTCAATACGCGGTATTCATGATATAGTATGTGAATATTCTGGAAGATATCAAATGTGGTCCCTACTCTAAAAAATCCCTAATATGCCATATCCAATCCTTGGATACGCCGTATCGAACCGACTTCCAGACCTTATAAATAGAAAACTCAAAAATGAGTTTTAAGTGTGCTAAATCATATTCTCGATACCTAAACCATAAAAGTTGATTTTCAGAGGAGAAAAAGAGCAGAAGAGGTCAAGCAACGTTATCAATTCCATAGGATACAACGTGTAATTCCATATACTTTAGTAATCGTTCACTTTTGGTATCATTCGTTAAATCGGTTAGTTTACCTCGGCTAAATAATTGCTCTTGTATTTATTATGACGTTTGAAGGCTAATACCTTTGGGTATTAGCCATTATTATGAAGATCTGAATGTTTGATATTTGTTTATCTTGATTTCTTGATTTATTGTTGAATGCTTATTTATGTTTATCAATTTATACTTGTTTACGCGCTTTTGTATGTGACCTATCATTCAACTGGATCTAGTGATACGGACCAAGTAAATCTAGAGTCTGGGATAGCTCTCCATATAGTAATTTATACATCTAGAATCATAGGATCACAAATATTGTCCTTCTAAATCTGTGTCTAGGATACGCTTCAAGCTTAACAAGTTAATTGGATATTGCCAATGATTTATTGATCATGTTGACGAGAAGGTAAACCTAGATAATTCAACAAATAACTTTCTGATTCCATTGGATAGTTGGACAAGTGGACTACTAGTGTATAAATCACCATTAAGCGGTAAGTGGTTAAAGTCTCTATGAGCTAGGGTTTAACAAGATCACCATTGCTTTAATCCCTAAGATAGATTATAATCAGCAAATAAGGATGCTTTATGCGGATGCTTTAATTATGACAGAGTTAATATGTCTAGGTCTTAAGATGATATAACGCCTAAGTCTTAAGAATGATATGCCACCTCGAGAAAAGAAATCATTGCACTAAATAAACAAACAAACTTTCTAATCGGATTAATAATGGTTAATACAGTTTTCTTATATAAGGTTCGACCGCTTTTATCTTTTGTTAATTAGCTTGCGTGGGTTAAAGTGCCTTGAATTGATTGTAGTCACCAATCAAACCGTGTCAGTCTCTCAGGCTGGGAAAAACCCCTTTTCCCGTTAGAGATTACGGATTTAGGACTGACATAGGTTCTAACATAGGTTTAGAATAGAATTAACATAGATTAGATAACTTAAGTATTAATTAAATTGATAGATTTAACTTCGCTTCAAGTGTTCGACACCCTACTTACTACGAAACTACTACCGATCGGGTACACTACAAGTTAAAGTGTTGTTTTTGGTTTAGTCGGCAAAATATAAATTTAAAACTTGAATCAATAAAATATACACCACACAACGACACATCAAGTTTTTGGCGCCTGCTGTGGGGATAGTGATAACTTAATCTTGATTTTTATTTGATATTTTGGTTTTTAACATTAGATTAGATCTAACCATTAGGATTAGTGTAATTTAGATTAGTGTATATTCTGTAAATCTTGTATATTTGTGTTTAATTGTTTGCGTATTTAATTGTTTTTCTTAAATACACTGTTCTGGTCGACAGTTGAATACGGCGTATCCACTTCCATCGGATACGGCGTATCCAGTTCTCTGTCCAATACAGCGTATTCATCCCAACTGATTAATACGGCGTATCCACCTCCATTGGATACGGCGTATCGATCGTCTGAAACAGAAACTGAAATTTTGGTTTTCCTATTTGATTTTCGTCCTAAATTTTTTCTACCTTTCTTCAGAGCAAATCCTGCTGATATTTTTGCCCTTGTTACAGGAAGAACTTATCAGAGCTAGTTGATTGAAGAAGGAACTACAAAAAGTCATGGCTAAACCAATTCTTAATATGGAAAATACAGAGACTGAACCAAATCTTTCTATCACCAGTAACAATATTAACATTGAACTCAACAAGGAATTTTTAGAGGAACTACAAAAGAATACATACCACGGATGGATTGATGAAGACGTTGTAAACCACATTGCCAAAGTACTTGAAATTGTTGATTTGATTCACGTTCCTGGTGTGGATTCCCATCAACTACGAATGAAGGTCTTTCCTCTCTCACTTACTGATGATGCATGGCAATGGTGGAAAAACGAGGGGGAAGGAAAAATTACCATTTGGGAAGAACTTGTTGAGAAATTTTTCTGTAAATTTTACCCCGAATCATACGATGGAAAAAAAGAAATGTTGGACAAAGTAGACAACTGAGGGATTGATCCACTCGAATTGATATCACGAGTAAATTCTTCATTTGATAAACACATGAGAATTGATGGAAGAACTAAAAAAGTATTGTTCCATGCTTGGATGAATGGGAATTGGAATAAGAGTCGAATAGATGATAGCATCTTGAGTAGTAACAATACTACTTCTGACTCATTCTTCGAACATTATCTAAAAATACGTGGAAAAAGTGACACCGAAAAGGAAGATGAACAAAGTCAGACAAAGCGCAAACATAGCAATACATCCAGTTCTATCGATGAGCAACCTAACAAAAGATGGTGTAAAGCAGAAAAGTTTGAAGCTATTCAGTACTCACTTAGACCCAACGAAGAATATATTGCTATTAGAAGTTATGAATACGATATTTGGGAAAGAAACAAAGATAATTTGTCAATAATCTACCAAGATATTTTTCAGAAAAAGGACGAAGGATGAAAGGTGACGCGCACCAAGTAATATTAAACGCTGAAGAAAATTCTAACTTAAAGACTTCATTAATGTATACAAAGTGCTCTCGGTAGACACCAAGATTGTTATTTTTAACTTTTGTTATCGAGCATGGTTCTTCCCAGACATCAATACGGCATATCCGCCCCATACCATACGGCGTATTAATTGTTTCGATGTTATCAGCCTTTATTTTATTGCACTTTAAAAACATTATTGTTAGATTTTGAATACAACGTATTTACCAAAACTGATACGCCGTATCCACAAGACTGACTTGTAATTAATTTGTTTAGTTTAGTTTAAATTAACCATAGGTACCAAGATAGGAATGCACATGTTCTTCCTATATTTTCCACATGACCTCATGAAAGAAATATCAATGAAGTTGGTTGAATGTATATTTTCTAGAATTCTATGTGTGTGATGTTCGTGCTAGGATTCAAACGCTTTTTCAGCACACAATCTTGCTCGTAAACGCAACTTAGAGAATCTATCGAGAAAATATAAGGGGAGTTTCTCATTCTAATTCTTTTTAAATTCACGTATTTAATGATTTAATATACTACAACGAGGACGTTGTATTTTTTTTTTTAATTCAAGTGGAGGTGATTGAAATTAGAATCTTTACTTGTCCTGTTTTGCACACTAATTTCTTGAATTAGCTCAAATTAAAAAAAAAATCGGGCATACTTTTGTGAAATTACATGATACATAACCCGCACACAATAACCCTTGTTAGATATTGTGAGGATTTAGCCTTTTCGTTTCAAATGTTTAACCCAAATTTCACAAAATATGAGTAGAGCCGGTGATGTTGTAGACTTTAGGAACTTGTTGGTATATCACTCGAGATCAAATAATGAGTGAGTTATTATGGATTTAATTGGAGTAACTTGTTTAAATTGGTAAATCTTAGGATTACACCCAAATCGCCTTTACATGTTGCTTATTAACTAACTACACCGGTTAGTTAACCTCCCGTTTAAACTCTTTTCCACTCTCATCTTTAGAGTGATGATCCACTAGAAAACCCGTCTAGAGCAATCCATTAGGAACTTACACCAATATTTTGTTTCGTTTAACCCTTACACTTAAACTTACCTGTTTGAATAAGTTTTAAGTTTACAGTGCTAGTTGCTTAAAGTGGGATAATTTGTATTTCCCGAGTCTTGTGTCATTTTCTATCTTTGGTGCGGTTGGAAATTTGCACATTGCAAATAGGAATGTATATTAATAGTCAAAACTCATGTGATTTTACTACCGTCACAATTAATGGTGAGTCCGAAGAACGAAGAACTATCAAAGAAATTATCCGGAATTATTATGATCGCGAAGATGGTGAAACTACACCGAGATTTGAAGTATAGTTAGGAAAAAAATAGAAAGAAAGTTTGAAGATAATCGTTTCGCAACTACCAAAGGAATTACATAAAGGATCGATTATTCGTTGATACATCTAAAAAATCAACGATGTAGAGTATTTTACAAAGTGGAAGATATCGCCACTTACCTTGTAACGGTATGTAATGTTTTAGGATGATTGGGAAGTTGACCGTTACGGGAATGCCAACTTAGGTTGTTGTTTTTGATTGATGATCAAGACGTTGTAAATAGTTGTGTCTTTATCATGGTAACGGTCAGGAAAAAGTGTCTAGCAATTTGTATCTTAAGTCTTAATCTATTTGTTTCTTGATTTTTATTTAACAACAATTTACTTCCCTCTCACCTAATGATTAGCCGCTAGTTTTACGCGAATGAGGACTTGTTCGAGCGTGCATGTCTATTCTGTCGTTACGGCCATGTATGCATGTCTTAGCTGCCTCGTTGGTTTACGACTTTTGGTGAAAGTTAGAAGGTTCCTACCCTATATCATTCTTCATCCTAACCATTGGTTAAATTCGAATGGGGATGTGATCGAACACACATGTCTATTCCGTCGTTACAACCATGTATGTGTGCTTCAGCTGCCTTGTTGGAATGGTACTTCTGGTGAAAGATTGTAGATTGATCAACCGTACGCCTTTCCATACAAAAACCCATATTTACCTTTAATAAACTTTGTTATACTCTTGGCTTTAGTGGTGAGAGATGTGTATCTTGCAAGCTTTGTTAGAATACTCATCACGACCGAGCAATTGAGCGAATTAGTTACATGTTACCACATAGATTAGTTAAGTGATTTGAGTGTTTTCATCTTCCTATTTCGTGAGGTGTTTGGTTGTGTACTTGTAATAGATCGAATAAATGCTTTAACGGAAAATATCCTTAGGGATACATTTTTATAAACTTCTAAAGGCTACTTGAGGACAAGTAGGATTCAAGTGGGGGGATATTTGATGACATCAAATAACGTCTATTTTATAGCATCATTTATCCCATGTTATTAACCTATTTTGTATAGTTATTGCAAAGAATTGTTACTTAATCGTTTATATTTGAGAATTGCAGTAATTATGGAGTAATTGGTAAAAGTTAGCAAAAGGCACACATTCTGGAACTTAAATGAAGATATTTTCAAGATTACTATTCTGAAGACCAATACGCCATATCCATCAATGAAGATACGGCGTATCCGTGCCTGCACTCACACAGAAGGATAAAGATCAATACGCCGTATCCAGAGAGACTCAATACACCGTATTCAAGATATAGTATTTAAATATTCTGGAAGATATCAAGCGTGGTCCCTACTCTAAGAAATCCCCAATACGCTGTATCCAACACTTAGATACGTCGTATCCAACCGACTTCCAGACCTTATAAATAGAAAACTCAAAAATGAGTTTTCAGTGTGCTAAATCATATTATCGATACCTAAACCATAAAAGTCGATTTTTAGAGGAGAAAAAGAGCAGAAGAGGTCGAGCAACATTATCAATTCCATAGGAAACAACGTGTAATTCCATATACTTTAGTAATCGTTCTGTTTTTGGTATCATTCGTTAACTCGGTTAGTTTACCTTGGCTATATAATTGCTCTCGTATTTATTATGACGTTTGAAGGCTAATACCTTCGGGTATTAGCCATTATTATGAAGATCTGAATGTTTGGTATTTTTTTTCCTCGATTTCTTGATTTATCATTGTATGCTTGTTTATGTTTATCAATTTATACTTGTTTACGCGCTTTTGTATGCGACCTATCATTCAACTGGATCTAGTGAAGCGGACCAAGTAGATATAGTGTTCGGGATAGCTCTCCATATAGTGATTTATACATCTAGAATTATAGTTACACAAATATTGTCCTTCTAAGTCTGTGTCTAGGATACGCTTCAGGCTTAACTAGTTAATTAGATATTGCCAATGGTTTATTGATCGTGTTGACTAGCAGGTGACCTAGATAATTCAACAAGTAATGTTTTGATTCCATTGGATAGTTGGACAAGTAGACTACTAGTGTATAAATTGCCATTAAGCGGTAAGTGGGTAAAGTCTCTATGAGCTAGGGTTTAATAAGATCACCATTTCTTTAATCCCTAAGATAGATTATAATCAGCAACTAAGGATGCTTTATGCGGATGCTTTAATTGTGACAGAATTAATGTGTCTAGGTCTTAGGATGATGTAACACCTAAGTCTTAAGAATGATATGCCACCTCGAGAGAAGAAATCATTGCACTTAATAAACAAACTAACTTTCTAATCGGATTAATAATGGTTAATACAGTTTTCTTATATAAGGTTCGACCGCTCTTTTATCTTTTGTTAATTAGCTTGCATGGGTAAAAGTGCCTTGTATTGATTATAGTCATCAACCAAACTGTGCCAGTCTCTCAGACTGAAAACCTTCCTTCTTCCTGTTAGAATTAGGATTTAGACGGACATAGGTTTAACATAGGTTTAGAATAGAATAGAATTAACATAGATTAGATAACCCAGATATTAATTAGATTGATAGATTTAACCTCGCTTTAAGTGTTCGGTTCGACGCCCTACTTACATGAAAACTACTATCGATCGAGTCATGCCCGCTTAAAAAAAGGTGTGTGGTGTTTGGTTTAGTCGGCAAATATAAAAATAAAACTTGAAATCCATTCTTTAAATATTCCATACAACGACAGCACATCAAGTTTTTAGTGCCGTTGCCGGGGAGTGAAAATTAATTTTGATTTTTATTTGATATTTTAGTTTTTAACATTAGATTAGATCTAACCCTTAGGATTAGTGTATATTCTTGTATATTCTGTAATATTTGTATATCTGTATTTAATTGTTTGCTTGTATATATTCGTGTGTTTAATTGTTTGCATATTTAATAGTTTTTCTTAAATACACTGTTCTGGTCGACAGTTGAATACGGCGTATCCACTTCCATCGGATACGGCGTATCCAGTTCTCTGTCCAATACAGTGTATTCATCCCAACAGATTAATACGGCGTATCCACTTCCATTGGATACGGCGTATCGATCGTCTAGAACAGAAGCTGAAATATTTGATTTTCGTGCCAAATTTTTTACCTTTCTTCGGGACAAATCCTACTAATTGTTTATCCCTTGTTTCAGGTAGTGCATGACAAGGAGTTCTACGAGCGAACTATTTACACCTTACAAAGAACCTGAACGAGAATTTCGATCATCAAAGAGACACTTCAAGACTCTAAGTCTTGACGAATTGAGATCGCCTAATTTCAATCTACTTTCTGACCAAGAATACTCGGAGGAAGAAGAAGCGGTAGCAATGGAGCAATACATGAGCAAGACCCGAACAGACTATGGATCGGGAGTTGCTAGACCTAAAAATGATAATAAAGATCAATTTGAACTGAAAGGACAATTTCTCAAGGAGCTTCGAGAAAACACATTTAGCGGTTCGGATAATGAGGATGCAAATGAACACATTGAGAAAGTTCTCGAAATAGTTGAATTATTCCATGTTCCTAACATCACTGTGGATAAACTAATGCTCCGAGTCTTCCTTATATCCTTAACTGGAGCCGCAAGTCGTTGGCTAAGAAACGAACCAACTGGTTCGATAAAAACTTGGGAAGATCTTAAAACTAAGTTTTTGAACAAATATTGCCCACCTGGTCGAACTGCGAAGAAAATAGAGGAAATCAACAACTTTCAGCAAGAGTCAGATGAAACCCTTTTTCAAGCATGGGAGCGCTTTAAAGAACTCTTGATGAAGTGTCTTCAACACTATTTGATTGAGATGCAGGAGGTAATTTTGTTCTACAATGGGTTGGATATTCTGACACGACAAATTCTTGACTCAAGAGGTGCCATTCCAACTAAGACTGCTGAAGATGCTAAAAAGGCCATCCAAGAAATGGCTGAATACTCTCAAAAATGGCATAATGGAACATCTAGAGGAAGAAGTACTGAGACTTCTGACGGACTGGCTGCTATACAAGCACAACTGAACAATCTAGGAAGGGAGATCAAGAAGGTGAATGAAAAAGTTTATGCTGCTCAAGTCGGATGTGAACAATGCAAAGGACCCCATTACACCAAAGATTGCCCACAAAAAGAAGAAGGGAAAACCCTAGAAGAAGCTTACTACATGCAATTTGGTGGACCTTTTCAAGGAGGGGGATATAGAGCAACAGCTCCAGGGTACTATCAAAGGAACAACGCAAATCCTTCGTACCAAGAACGGAGGCAATCTATGGAAGATACCCTGAGCAAATTCATGAGTGAATCAACAAAGAGACATGAAGAAAATTCCAATTTGATCAAAGAAATCTGAGCTTCGACAGATGCTGCCATAAGAAACCAAGGAGCATCAATTAAAACTTTAGAAATTCAAATCGGGCAAATGAGCAAGGTACTACAGGAAAGAGGATTTGAAAGCCTACGAAGCTCAACTGAAACAAACCCGAGAGATCAAGTCTAGTCGATTTCTACCACTATTGAAGCTGATTCACACTTGATACGCCGTATTAGATCATCCCAATACACCGTATCCACTGGACAGAACAGTACACTATGGTACAAGTCAAGACAAACGACAGTTCCTTTTCCAAGTCGTTTGGATAATCATTACTATGAAGAAGAAGAGGGGAATCATGGACCAAAATTCACGAAAGCCTATGGAGCTTCACATATCAATAACACCATACCCCGAAAGGAGAAAGACCTAGGGAGTTTCACTCTACCTTGCTTTATTAATGATGTTTGTTTTGACAATGCCCTTGTTGACTTAGAAGCTAGCGTTAGTGTTATGCATCTCTCGACCTACCTTAACTTAGGATTAGGCAAATTAGCTCACACTAGGTTGACAGTGGAATTGGCAGATATGACTGTGAAATATCTAAAAGGAATACTAAAAAAAAGTACTAGTTAGGAATTGTGTTAATATTTACTTTCCCAGTAGACTTTATAATTCTTGATATGCCCGAGGATATCAAAGTGCCCTTGATCCTCGGAAGACCATTTTGTCTACGCCAGTGCTTAAGATGATTTTTACTAAATTAGTAAAGGTTTACTTTATGAGTTGGGTATGAAAAGTTTATTTTTCAAAAGTGTTTATACTTGATAGTAGATTTAATTAAGAGGGTATACATGCTTGTTTGAAAATTTGTAATGGAACTTGATTTAGAAGCTAGGCTTATGGGAGAGACTTTGGTGTTAAATAGATCATTAGACCAGATACTTGGAGGATTGACGGTTATTTCCCCTGAGCTTCCGATTATTGATACGGATGAGCTGGTAAGGCTGCAGATTTATACATAGTTTGATGATACTTAGGCCTGGGTGGCCATGGGACTAGAGAAGCAGCCTGATGTTGCAGTTGGTACCCCTGATGAGGATGTTCCTGCTATTGACGAGGGAGACCATGCTGTTCCGGCACCCGTGCAGGCACCTTAGCAGCCACCACCACCACCTCCAGCTGCTGCTAGGACCATACCTCAAAGATTAGGGAGACTAGATGAGGATGTGCAGGGACTGCATAGAGATGTAGGGAGCTTATGTGGACTTGTGGAGAGATCAATGACCGATTAGGGGAGATTCTCCACATGGATGATTTCGTGTATGGCACAGTTGATGGATGCTAGCGGGCTGACATACCAGGCATTCGATGGGACTTTCCGAGGGAGCTCACCTTAAGCATTCCAGAGACGCACTAGGTAGAGGACTGACGGTGCCAGCACCTCCGCAGCACAGCAGGACCCATAGCAGCCAGACCCATGATCCCTCCTATCCTTATCTTTTGTATCTATCTGTACATTTATTATTATTCATATCATGATGTATCTAACTATTAAACATGTTCTTATATTTTTGCGTATATATCATGGTAAGACGTTTTGGTTTGTTCGAATGTGATAGAATCAAGCCTGGCAGTAAGTTCAGCACCATAGTTCATGAATATAATACGAAACCAAGCATGGCATTCACACTAAATGCAAGGATGCGGATGAGAGATGGAATGATGAGAAGCTGAAGAAAAGTCTAACTTAAAGACTTCACTGTAAACAAAAGTGCTTCCCGGAAGACAACCCGAATTGTTATTTAATGTTATCGAGTCTGTCTTCCCAGACATCAATACGGCGTATTGATTGTCTGGACGTTATCAGTCTTTACTTTTTATTGCACTTTAAAAATATTATTGTCAGATTTTGAATACGGCGTATTCACTAACCTAATACACCGTATCCACCAGACTGACCCGTATTTTGTTTTGTTTAGTTTAAATTAACCGTAGGTACCAAGATAGGAATACACATGTTCTTCCTATATTTTATACAGGACCTCATGAAAGAAATATCGACAAATATTGGTGGAGAATTTACAAATCTGGAGATCTTGAAGTGTTGGAGTCTTGAAACACCAAGGTGCCTGTTCAACACACAATCTTGCTCATAAACGCAACTTGGAGAATCTATCGAGCGAATATCAGGGGAGTTTCTCTTTCTAATTCTTTTTAAATTCTCGTATTTAATGTTTTATATATACAACGAGGACGTTGTATAATTTAAGTGGGGTGATGGAATTAGAATGTTTACTTGTCCTATTTTTCACACTAAAATGTTTAAATTATGCTCAAATTAAAAAAAAACCAAGCATACTTTTGTGAAATTACTTATTACATAACCCGCACATAACAACCCTTGTTAGATATTATGAGGATTTAGCCTATCGGTTTCCAAATGTTTACCCAAATTCCACAAAATATGAGTGTGTCGTTGATGTTGTAGACTTTAAAACTTGGCTTGGTATATCACTCGAGACCATAGTGATGAGTACTATGGATTTAGATGGAGTAACTTGTTTAAATTGGTAAATTTTAGGATTACACCCAAATCGCCTTTACATGTTGCTATTAACTAACTACACCAGTTAGTTAACCTCCCGTTTAAACCCTTTTTCCACTCTCATCTTTAGAGTGAAGATCCATTAGAACAACCCGTAGAGCCAATCCTTTAGGAATTACACCACCCTTACACCTTAACCTACCTTGTTAGATTAAGTTTAATTTACAGTTGCTAGTTGCTTAAAGTGTAAAGTTTATATTTCTCGAGTCTTGTGTCATTTTCTATCTTTGGTGCGGTTGGAAATTTGCACATTGCAAATGGGATTGTATATTAGTAGTCAAAACTCATGTGATTTTACTGCCGTCATAATTAATGGTGAAACCGAAGAACGAAGAACTACCGAAGGAATTACACGAAGGATCGATTATTCGTTGATACGTCTAAAAAATCAACGATGTAAAGTATTGTACAAAGTGGAAGATATCACCACTTTCCTTGTAGAGTATGTAAAGTTATGTGATGATTGGGAAGTTAACCGTTACGGGAACACCAACTTAGGTTGTTGTTTTTGATCGATGATCAAGACGTTGTAAATAGTTGTGTCTTTATCATGGTAACAGTCGGGAAAAAGTGTCTAGCAACTTGTACTTTAAGTCTTAATCTATTTGTTTCTTGATTTTTATTTAACAACAATTTACTTCCCTCACCTAATGATTAGCCGCTGGTTTTACGCGAATGAGTACTTGTTCGAGCGTACATGTCTATTCCGTTGTTACA
>BQNB010097352.1:0-25407 GCA_026074375.1 Tanacetum coccineum | reverse complement strand
CTTACAAGGAGCCTAACCTAGGAATTCTGCAAAGCCTCACAAAAAGTCCTAGGGAAATCCTAGCCACTAAAGAAGTAGGAAAGGCATTCACAAAGCCTCCCAAAATGGTGTCCAAAGCAAGGGACACATCCAAGTACTTCGAATTCCACCAAGATTACGGTCACGACACCAACGCCTGCAGAGAACTAAAAAACCAAATAGAAGAGGCTGTCAAATCGGGAAAGTTAGCTCACTTGATAAAAGGGATCAGAAAAGGGAGGACCAAACAAACGGACACTCAACTCTAAGAATGGATAACTCCCGCCGTAAAAGCGGAGCCAGTCATCGATGGAAAGGAAGAGCCAATCTTAATGATTGGAGTAATACGCAACTCCCTTAAAAGGAGGGAGCCTCCGAGAATCATTAGTGTAGAAGAAATGATATTCCCTTTAGTTCGAAACAGGGCTCCATCCGTAGACCTTATCCTCATAAGTGTGCTAGTCTACGGAAGGCAAGTAGGAAGGGTCCTGCTAGATTGAGGAGTTACGTGCAACATCATTTACGAGCATTATTTCTTGAAACTCAAAAAGAAGTTAGAGAAAGGAGAAAAAGATGTATACACAATACTCTCAGGATTTTTCGATGAGCAATTCAACCCCCTGGGAGAGACTAGTCTCTAAATAAACATCGGGGAGGCCTCGCATCATAGAAGTGAGCAGATCACTTTCTAAATAGTACGATCCGACTCCCCACAAAATATGTCGTCCAAAGTCATTATGTCAGAATACCAAAGACTTAAAGAGGTGTGAACAAGTAAAAAGGCTAAAAATCCCTTCTCGAAACCCCGCTCATAGTACCCGAATGTGTGAACCCAGAGGAAAAAGTGCTGGTCAACTCGAAGTACCTTGAACAAATTGTGATAATCGGAAGACAGCTCCCAACGTAGTTCAAGCAAAGGTCAGTTAAACTATTCAGGGATAATGCGGACATATTCGCATGGGAATACTCCGATATGACATGAATCCCGAGGACGCTCAGAATATGGATGAAATTTTTGTTACAGAACACAAAACAAATTAGGATAATAAAATCACGCATGTACAGCAAAAGAAGAGAGGGATGGCACCTGAACGAAGCACTGCAGCCTCCAAGCACTGCAGCCTCCAGGGAAGGCCGGGATTCTCCGTGAAACAAGATACCAAACATGGGTAGCAAATACTGTCATGGTTAAGAAGACAGATGGATCCTGGAGGCTGTGTGTTAACTTCACTGACATTAACAAAGCATGTCCTAAAGATTGCTACTCGTTGCCAAAAATAGACTGGAAGGGGGATTCCTTCTCCGATTTCAAAATCAAATTTTTCCTAGATGCATACAAGGGTTACCACCAGATCCAAATGGCTAAAGAAGATGAGCACAAAACAGCCTTCCATGCTCTGAAATGGGTTTACTGCTACAAAAAGATGCCTTTCGGACTAAAAATACAGGAACAACCTATCAAAGGCTGGTAGATAAAGTTTTCAAAAGCCATATTAAAAGAAAAATGGAAGCCTATGTGGATGACATGGTAATAAAAAGCGTGGACGAGGAAGATATGCTAGCAGATATTCGAGAAACTTTCGAAAGGTTACGGAGGATAAATATGAAGCTAAATCCTAAGAAATGCTCATTCGGAATGGAATAAGGACAGTTCCTAGGACACATAGTATCAAAACACGACATCAAAGCCAACCCAGTAAAGGTTCAAGCATTAACAAGTCTCAAACGCCCTAAACCATCAAAGAAGTGCAAAGTTTAAATGGCAAGCTTGCAGCTATTAATAGATTTTTATCTAAAAGTGCAAAAAAAAACCTTACCATTCTTTAAAACACTAAAAGGGTGCCTCAAAAAGAAAGATTTCATGTGGACACGAGAGGCAGACAAAGCTTTCGAAGACATAAATAAGTACATCGAAAAGCTTCCTACCCTCGTGGTACCAAAAGCCAGAGAAAGCCTGATCATATACTTAGCAGCCTTAATGGAATGCGTAAGCGCAGTCCTGATTGTAGAAAGAGGAAAAGACCAAAGGCCCATATACTCTGTGAGTAGAGTGTTACAAGGAGCCAAGCTAAACTACCCAATCATGGAAAAATTGGTACTCTCTTTAGTCCATGTGGTGAGGAGACTAAAAAGGTACTTTCAAGCACATAAAATAACAGTATTGACAAACAATACTATAAGGCTCCTGTTATTGAAGCCTGAAAAACCAGGGAGGATGGCCAGATGGGCCATAGAGCTTGGAGAACATGAAAATCGAATACAAACCAAGGAACGCAATTAAATCACAAGTCCTCGCAGATTTCCTGGCAGAAACTCAAGAATAAGATAAAGAAACAGACTTCTAAAACCAGAAAGAAAAAGGAAAGAACACGGGTTGGAGGCTATATACAGACGGAGCATCAAGTAACGATGGCTCTGGGGCTGGTTTGATGATAGTCAGCCCGAAGGGAATGGAATTCACTTACGCTCTAAAGTTCGAGTTCACATCAACTAATAATTAAGCCGAATACGACGCCGTCATAGCAGGTCTTCGAATTGCAAAAGAGATGAAGATAGAATAAATTACGATATTTGTAGACTTGCAGCTTGTAGCCAAGCAAGTCAATGGATCCTACGAATCAAAACACCACCACATAAAACAATATTTACAAATAACAAAGGAACTACTAAAGAGCTTTCAACATTCTGAAGTCCAATACATAAGAAGAACCAGAATAAGAAAGCAAATGCGTCGAGCAAATTAGCATCGATTACCATTCGAACACTTGACAAAGAAAGTACTAGTCGAGAAGTTGGCAAATAAATCAATCTACAAAAAGCAAGTGGAGGATGTAGCCACCGAAGAAGAGAACAGCTGGATGACCCCGATAATAAAATACCTCATCAGTGGCATCCTACAGGCTGACAAGAAATTAGCAAGGAAGATCAGGGTCAAGGCTCCGAACTATTAGATCATTGATGGAACCTTATACAAAAGATCTTTCCTCACCTCATTGTTGAGATGCATAAGCCACAAATAAGCGAGAAGCGTAAAATACACGAAGGATATTGCAGGTTACATGTTGGGCCAATATCTATAGTGGCTAAAATAACAACCTTAGGATACTACTGGCCATCCATGCACAGAGATGCAACGGAAATAATCCAAAGTTATGATGCATGTCAAATTCACTCTCTGGTTTCCAGGCTACCTAAACAAGACATGACTTCGGTTACAGCAGTATGGCCCTTCATACAATGGGACATTGACATAGTAGGCCCTTTGCCGGAAGCACCTGGAAAAGTAAAGTTCTTAATTGTAGCAGTCGACTATTTCACTAAATATGTGGAAGCGAAACCACTAGCAAACATAACAGGAAAACACGTAGAAAGGTTCATGTGGGAACACATTGTGTGCCACTTTGGGATACCACAAATGAGAGTATCGGATAATAAAAAACAATTTGAAGAAGGAATGTTCCCACAATTCCGCGAAAGGCTCAAGATTAAGCAAGCATTAACTTATGTATACCACCCGCAAGCAAATGGGTTGACGAAGGTCACAAACAAAGAAATAGTCAAAGGATTAGAAAAAGGCTCAGAAGAGCGCATAAAGGATGGGTAGACGAACTTCCCTAAGTCCTTTGGGCCCACAAGACAAGCCCGAAAATAAGCAATGGGGAAGCCCCGTTCAGCCTCACCTACGAGACAGAGGCAGTGCTGCCCATAGAGATCAGTGTGCCAACAAAAAGAAAAAAGAAGGTGGATCTCATACTAAATGAAAAAGACTTAAGGATAAACCTAGAAATACTAGAAGAAAGAAGAGAGATTGTTGCAATGAGGGAAGATACGTCCAAGAAGAAACTCGAAAAGTACTACAACAAAAAAGTAAGACCAACGGTATACAAACCCAGAGATTATGTGCTCCGACTTAACAGTGCAAGCAAAGCCGAATACACCGGCAAAATGGGACCAACATGGAAAGGTCCTTACAAAATACTCGAAGCCGATAGCAAAGGAGCCTACGTCCTATCAACCCTCAAGGGAAGGGAAATCCAAAGAACTTGGAACAGAGTCAATCTTCAAAAATGTTATATGTAAGAGAGTATCCATTAGGAGCTATAAACTCTTGAAAATATCTATCAGTTTCATTTTTGTCAAAGACCTTCCTAGAAGGCAATTGTACCGGCCACAGGCCTACAAATTATAAAATGAAAAAGAACAACACTTTCAACCGCAAACCAACAATGCGTTAAGTGTCAACTCAACAAGTTTACGTCTATAAACCAAAAAGGGAAGGAGGATTAGCTACCCTCTACATAACCTTTTAGGAAAAATAAACGTAAACACAAAAGCACGTGCACAACAAACAAAAACAAAGGAAACCAAGAATTTCCTAATAAGGCCACAAGCAAACATTGCAAAGAGCCTTGCAAAGACTCAAAATGCATAAAAGTAAATATGCATAAACATAAAAACACTGTTAAGTAGGCTTGCAATTGCCAAGGAGAGCTACACAAAGCTCAAACAAACCAAATAATTGTTCAAAAAGGGGGCACGCAGGCACCGCCAGACATAAAAGTAAAATTGTCTTAAAGGCAACAAGGCCGAACAACCAAAAGAACCGCATATGATAACAGCTTCACAAGTTAAAGGGATGACATTACAAAGGGGCAGCCTCTTGAAGATAAGAAGGATCCATAGCAACAAGTGATATGAGACTTTAGCCAGCCTTCCCCACGAGAAGAGAGATGTAGGGAAATTCAAGTTTGTAAAAAACCTCAGCAGCCTCATCATATATCTTTTCAGCCTTAGGATTGTAATCCTTAACATCCTTGAAATCCCATGAGTTCCCCAAGCCATGAACCTCATCCAGAGCCTGCGATCCACCAAAAATATGGCTTTATGCTGAATATCACCCAAGGCACTATTGAACTACTCAGAAGAAAGGAACTTTTTAACAGCCAAGGGAAGGAAATCCCTAACCAACACAGTCCTCTCAAGGTTAACAATTTTAAGTTTGGAGGATAGGGTCGCTACTTCTTCACGAAGGTTAGACTCTTTAGATAACAGGGACTCCCTCTCAGCCTCCAAGTCTTGGCATCTTTTACTCATTCGCTCAACTTATTCAACAGAATGACGCAACCTATCTAACTCCTCGGATAGCTTTTCTCAAGAACCTTCCACAGAAGCGGCCACTTCCCTCAACACCAACAGCTCCTTAAAGAATTGAGCATTTTCAGACCTCAGATCCTTAACAACTTAGGTACCCTCCACATCTTGGTTCTTCTGAGCCTTGGAAAGGCTATCCTCAAGCTTCAACATCTCATGCTCAAGCAGCCCATTCTTACTAGTTTGGATTAATCACGGGACATGACCCTAGACTCATTAGTCAACTTGTTCCCAACCATAACAAGGTGGAGAGCATGGAACTCATAAATGTTAGCCAAGTCATTAAGAGACAAAGAATCAAGTTTATTCTTGAGAGAAGGATGGTGAAGACCGGAGAGCACATTGTGAGCAGAGTAAGATTCTTAAACATTCGGGTAAGCAAGAAATAACAAGATTGTTACGCTAAAATGATTAATCAAAGAAAGAGAAAGATAAAGGAAAAACCAATTACCAGGAACAAGGGATCAGGACTACCCTACGAACTACCTAGGTGGCGGGCCAACACCCGCGGGTGTTTTCCCACACCTTTGGGGGCAGTAGCCGAGAGAGGATGTCCGCTTCCTCACGAACTGATCCTCCTAGGACCATCATGCTTTCGCTTTTTAGCCTCTTGCTTTGAGGAGCTACCAGAACAAGCTTTATCACACTGGCGCCCTCCTCAAGAGCAGCGGTAATCGAATGCCTTTTCTTTGAACCTTCAGCAGCACCAGCACCTTTTTTAGAAGAACTATCACCAACAACCGTAAGCTCCAATCCAGCAATATCCTTATTCCCGGGAACAGATGAGCTCTCACCCTGGTCATTATCATCTACAGCCTTGGAATGGTCCAGGTAGGGGCTACACACATCAATAGGTTGATTCACCGACCTCGCAGAGAAACTAGGGGTTTGACCAGGCCTCTTCATGAAATTCCTAAAAGACATTTCTAAAACAAAAAGAAAGAAACAATGGACCAGTAAAAGAAAAAAACATAGAATAACGAGGCCACAGATTCAAAAACTCATACCCTTCCCATCAACAAACATCAAGGGCACGCTCAGAGCGTATTACCAAGAACCAGCAAGACCAGCGAGATACAAAATGGGTTTCGAGAAAGTCTGAGCTTCAAAAGGATGATGCACAAGACGACTTCGCAAAACCTCATCAAACGGTTCCGTAGGGTAAGGAAAAGCAAAAGTACCAACACCATAACAAAAATCAGTAATCAAAGCAGGACAAGCATAAGGTAATAAAGGTTTCCCTCACAAAAATAAACCCAGACTTCTAGTTTTGAATATTGGTCATAGAGCTATCAAAGATCTGAGGGATGGCAGGACCAAACCTTTTTTGAAAAGTAAGCCAATCACCCGCAGGGCCAACATTACAAAGAGACCTAAAGAGAGGCAGCGAAGGCTCCCCCTCGTAGGCTTTACAGGCAACAATGAAAGTGGTCACTCGAGCAACCCCAAAGGGGTTCAAAAGAGGAAAATGACACTTGAAAAACTCAAAAACATCAAGACAAAAAGTATTCAAAAGAAGACGCAAGTTACCAATAGAAAACAAGGAAAGATATAGAGGAATATAACCCTCCAAAGCATCGAGGGCAGTTTTTTCAGAAGAAGAAAGTTGAGGATCATAGCATAAAGCAATACCATATTCCTCAACAAAACCTAGAAGATCGCTTTGGGTCAGAGAGCAAGTAACAAATGCAAGATTCCTTTTAGACATGACAAAAGAGAAAAGATACAAAGAAAAGCGAAGCAACAAACCTGTAAAAAACGGAGAAAATGCGCCGAAAAATGATAAGCACTATGGTAAAAAATAGTGAATCGACGAAGAGATGGTAAAAAGTGAAGAGAGATGAGATGACAAAGTATTTATACACAATCAAGGAAAAACATAGGCCGTGCACGTGTCCCACTATAAAGAAATATCGGTTATAGATAAAAGCGCATGAAGTACACGCGCCCACATTTATGATAAAAAAAACACTCAAGTATTGCCTGGGAAGTAGGAGTGCCACGCGCCGAAAAGACGCCTCGAGCTTCCAAGATTAAATTTTAAAAAGACACGCAGTAAAGCCCGCCAAAATACCTTGCGAGAAAAACAGAGTCTGATGCCTTATGTTGCGAAAGACTAACATAACACATCAGACTAGGAGGCTTAATGGTATACCCCATCTCACGGTTCAGAGCCTAGCCTCCGATACTGCACACACAACACTTCGGAGTGTTCATTGGCGTAAAGTCCACTAAGGCCTACCGTAAGGGAATTCGCCAACACACAATGGAGTTAACCCAAAACGGAGCCTCGAGCCTCCTAGAAACTCAAAGCTTCCGAAGAGTCAGATAAGGCTCCGAGCTACAAGACAAAACATAATATTTTGTGGACCCGGTAAGGACAAACGGTTGTCCTTTATTCATGCTCGTGCATAACTGTCGCACATGGGCACAATCTCGGAGCCTCAGCATACGTACTCCTATTGGCTGACGAGATCATGCTCCGCTCCATCCAACTAGAATCAAACACGTAGCAAAGTCAAGGACATTCATAGGGTTTGCCTATAAATAGCCGCCTCATTTGCACATTTAAGGTATGTTCTTACACACTTACTACTTTCTCTCTCTAAAACACATATCATAACCATAATATCTGATTCTCATGCCGAAGTCGGTTCGTAGGTTCCACCCCTACGCTCCATGCTAACCCAAGTGATTATTTCTTATCTTATTTTAGATTTACTCTCCACGCTTTAAAGTATCCAAGTTTGTTCACCAACAACAGGCTCTGAACAAGAAGGTACAAATCATTGTACGATCACTCACGTATATATAGTCATTTATATTTATATTGTAAAGCCTGATAGTTTAACACACGGAGTCATTTTTATAAAAATAAACATTTTTAGTTGAATCAGATTCAGATTTCTTAACAACTTATTCGTATTAAGATGAAATCAGATTCATATTGTAAAGCCTGATAGTTTAACACACCGAGTCATTTTTACAAAAATAAACATTTTTATTTAAGCCAGATTCAGATTTCTCAACAGTCAAATATTTAAATTTAAATGTGCGAATCAAATTTAGAGTTAGAGCCTGTTAATAAACAAACAAAACCTAAGCTTGTGTGTGAACTAAATGATTGTAGCAAATAACTTCACACTTTTAATGTGTAGATATATATATAAATCACACTTCAAAGTGGGAGGATTTTAAAACAATTCTTCACGCTTTCAAACATGGTGATCTTAAAATAATTTCTCATATTTTTAATAATATTTTATTTATTTTATTACTATATTAAATGTTAAATTATTATTTATTTAATTATTAGTTAATTTGAATATAATATTATTTTATGATTAAAAAATATAAAAATAATATTTTATTAGTAGTATTAGAATGTTTAATTATATTAACTTAAATAATTATTTTTATTACTTTTATAATAAAAATTGTTAATTGTTATTATATATAAATATTTATTATTATTATTATTATTATTATTATTATTATTATTATTATTATTATTATTAGTAGTAGTAGTAGTAGTAGTAGTAGTAGTAGTAGTAGTAATATTGTTATTATTATCACCACTTTATATAGAAATTCAAAAGATTTACAACAAATTAGAGGAAAGCCGAGATATTATCTAGGCTAGGGCTGCAATCAAGTCAATCTTTTATCAAGCAACTCGAGCTCGAGCTTGACTCGATTGAGCCAAGCTTTTATCAAGCTCAACCCCAAAAAATAGCTCGAAACATATAACGAGCCAAGCTCAAGCTTTTAATAGCTCGGCTCGAGTTCTTATCAAGCTTTTTCAAGCTTTAATATAGATTTGTTTGCATAATAAATTTATATAAGTAACTAAGGGCTAATTTAAGTATTAACCTAATTATAAGGACTTACTTCATAAATAAATTAATAATGTATTCTAGAAGAAATTTTAACCCTAATAAACCTAACGATTTGTATTCTAGAACTTTGTATTCTTCGTAATTTTTTACTTTTTGAGTTCTTTAGGCATTCTCTTCATTCAACCACCAAGTCTAAAGCTTCCCTTTTTATTTTTCCACAAAATTGTAAGTTTACTTATTGACATTTTTAATATATTTTATACTATTAGACTTTGTAAAATCTTGCTATATCTATATATTATTGTAGCGAGTAGAGAGATACATGGTGTCTAACTGTCTATATTTTGAAATAATATGAGCAACTAACTTGGCTACTGAAATAGTCATTTTTATATAAATGTAATATGTGGGATATGCATTGGATTTGTATTTTTTTTATCTTGATATCACATTGTTACTACTTGCTTACCTGTTTAGCTAAAATTTTATAGAAATAATTAGTATGTTTGTTTGTTTTATTAATGTTAAAATGAAACTACTTTGGTTTTCAGTTAAGTTTTTGTTTGGTTTGTACGTTTATCATATGTTTTTGATGATTTGAGCGTTATGACTATTAAAAACATGATTTTGTATAAAATTCAAGCTTTTCAAGCCAAAGCACAAGCTTTATCGAAAACATACTCGAGCCCCAGCTCAAGCTTGGATAGTCAAGCTTTGAGCGAGCTATCAAGCCAAACTCAAGCCTATTATATTATTCAGCCAAGCTCAAGCCTGTCAAGCTCGAGCTCGACTGACTCGAATGCACTCCCTAATTAGGCTCCCCTCACTTTTTAGCAACAACAAAACTAATCTTGTTAAATATATGTACATCATGTCTTGAGCCGTGGAGAACTCCAGGATCCGCTTCAGAAAGGTAAATGCGTCCTCCTCTAATTCCCTCAAGAAAGAGAAAGAAAATAGGAGAAATCCATATCCAGTCCGAAGTAGGAACCATCCTAAGCCAGTCACAAGTAGGAACCATCTTAAGCCAATCAAAAGTGTGATCCTCCTTTTGGGATTTATATAAAGCCATATGTCGAGAAGATAAAGAAAATATAATTTATTATTATTGTTGTCATTTTTGGTCCACGTGGTTTACCGGGTATAACACTTTTGGTCTATTTTTCAAAAATCTTACGGATCCACACCAATACCCGACAACCCGTTTCACTTTTGGTCCAATTTGTTGTTGACTGCTAGTTTGACTGTTTAAAGTACGTAAAATGACTAAAATACCCTCATGTTGGTAGCGAAAATGACATTAATACCCTTTTTTATTTATTCTATTATTATTATTATTATTTATAACATTACTTTATTTATTATTATTATATTATTATTATTATTATTATTATAATTATTATTATTATTACTTAATAACACAAACACATAACAAACTCCAAACCCTTTCATATCATTCCAGTTTCATTTCTTTAGTAAAAAACACACTAAAAATGAAACCAACACCACTAAGGGCATGTTTGTTTAATTTTTTCATTAAGTCGTGTTTAATTAACATATGACTTAATGTGGACAACCTCAGTTTTATCACTTTATATTTTCAGCCATCTTTCTCAATTAAGTCATTAACAAACAATTTTCATATAACTTAATAAATTCAGTTTTTTCATATAAAGTCATTTTCAAACAGCACCTAATAAACCATCTTAACATCACTAAATCAAAACACATATTCGAACCCACCACCATCTAAACGTGAATATAACACCACAAAAATATTCTAAACCCATAAAAGTTAATGAGAAACAAACACCAAATCTGGTGGGATGTCGGTGGTGATGATAGTGGAGCGGCGGGGGTGGTGAACGGTGTAGTTGGTGATGGTGTGATGGCAAGCTTAGATGGTGTTATAGATGCCAAATGATTTGGGCTTGTGGTTTCGCATCCCAAACACCACATCATCCTCACAAAACCTAGATCTATACATACTTTGTTAGTATGTATATAAAAAACTCTACACATATCTTAAAAAATGAAGCCATAATTGAATCTTGAACCGACTGTGTTTTTAGGCTATAGAGGGGCGGTGACCGACGATGTATAGCCGGATTTGGGGTTGGGTTGACCAGTGACAGACGGGTGTTTGTTATGTGTTTATCAATTGTTGTGTTTTTGTTTTTGGTTTTAAGTTACTAGTGAAATAAAAATCTAAACATTAAAAGGTGAAGATGAAGATTAAAAGATGAAGATGAAGTTATATGTTTATGTGGTGGTAATAAAAGAAAGTGGAAAAATTATATAGATGTAATGTATTGTTGGTGGTAGATGTTTTGATTTGTTTTTTAATTAAACACATGAATAGACACATATACCCTCATATCTAACAATCAACATAAGTCAAACTAACGGCGTTTGGAAAATTGGACCAAAAGTAAAACGGGTTGTCGGGTATTGGTGTGGATTCGTAAGATTTTTGAAAAATAGACCAAAAGTTTTATACCCGGTAAACCACGTGGATCAAAAATGTAGTTTACTCTTATTATTATTATTAATTACATTACGTTTTCAACTAACCAAACACGTGCAATATATATATTTTTTCTGACAAATTACATTTAGTTTACATTACAATCGCTTACATTACAATTAAAATGATTTAAAATACAATTCTTTTCACAAATTACAATTTTTTAAAACATTCTGCGAGCCAAACGTCTCCTAATTATCTCAGTAATCAAAATAATAAGAGTGGCACTTATCATAGGATACAAAGTAATAGGTATATAAACTTAACAAATTCCCTCTAGATTTATATAAACAAAATAACCTTTATTATTATTATTATTATTATTATTATTATTATTTTATTATAACATCACTTTATTAGAAAAATAGGATTTACAAAAAGTTAGTGGGAAGCCGAGATACTATTTGAGCCCCTACTCCTTTAGCTATAGCAAAACTAATCCTATTAAATATATGAATAGCAGCACGTGCCCCAATGTCTTGAGCCACGGAGAACTTTCGGATCCGCTTCAGTAAGGGCACCGCATCCTTCTCTAATTCCTCAAACGAAGAAAATGAAAAGGAAAGAAAACCATATCCAATATCTGCACATTTAGCCTCATAATAACTTTACATAAATTGGTAAAGAGGCATTATTATTATTATTATTATTATTATTATTATTATTATTATTATCGTTATTATTATTATCGTTATAGTCGTTGCCATTATTATTATCATTATTATTGTAACATCCGGGAATTTTTGAAATTTTTAATGACGATTTCAATCTTTGACTTTTAGGGTCTGGCTTGACTTATAAGAATGATCATCTAAATCACGTTTTCACGACTCGGACTCTAAAGCAATTTGATGTGGAATGACATTCCTGACAACTTTTTAGTTTTGACCGAGACCCGAAAACAGTCAGAAGGTGACTGAAATGCCCTCGTAAGATTTTTGAATCAAGAACGAGTACCGGCACAAAAATAATTAAGCGTGACTGAAATGGCGCTCTCGCAAGATTTATTGAATCATAGAACGATACCAGGACAAAAATAATTAAATTTGTTTTAATATCAGTATTTGATTTAATAAAAATATTAAAATAAATTATGTCATCATTTTTAATTTAAAAGCGTTGATTGATAACCGAATTCTCGAGCTTAAATGTTCACATTTTTATTCGGACAGAGGCTAAAACCGTCTACAAAATGAATAACAGAATATTTTATTAAATAATAATAAAATGATTTATGAAATATGTATCAAGTGAATACTGCATTTGTTATCCAGAAAAATGATCCTGCGAAAAACAATAGGCGCACAGTTCGATGGGATTTGAATCGTCGTTGAAGATCGTTCAAACGAGTCCGAAGGCGGCTGTTAGATTACAAAAAACTATATTAAAGAATGTTACATAGATGGAACCGGCTAGACTATAGGGGGACTTTCACTTTCTTTAATATATAGTATATAAACTTAATTTATTAAAAAATTTCATTTCATTCTCTATATAATACACACACACCTCAACAATTCTCAATGCATTCATCTCCACTCATCTATCTCCCGTGGCGTGCTCTCGCCGCCGCCACGCCACGGCGACTCGGCCGCCAAAGGGCCTCAGAAAACTTTTCCGAGGCGGGGGGCTATTTTCGCAGGCGAAGACCAAAGAAGAAGGCTCTCTCGTGACGGCGGAATCTATCCGATCCTCACACCATAGTTTCTCTACTTCTCTCCACGCGCGCAGCCGCCGTACCAAACTGCATCAACTGCCATAGGTAACGCGCCGCACAGCCACGCATCCATAAGGTGGTCAGGACCAACAACGCTATCACCATAACATCCATCCACGCATCATTTTTCGACATCATCCTGAAAAGGTGTCTTCGTATCGTGGGGTCATGTGGCCGTGACCCACCGCAAGGGTACGGCGGTGATTGATTATTAAACAAGAAAAAGGTGTCCAGTCTGGTTTATATCTACGGCACAAGGGGGGGGGGGGGGTTTTGGTGGTTGCGGTGTGGTTTGTAACAACAAGAAAGAGGGGGCGTTGGGTTTTTTGGATAAACAGCAAAGGGAGGTTTGTTTCGGTGACAGGCCATCCCAAAAGTGAAGGAGTTGTTTCGGTGATAAGAACCACCAGGCAGTGTAGTGTTATAGTTTGGTGTGTGTGTGTCGAGTTGGTCTCATAGGGCCCTCGGGGGTGGGCGTATGGAGTCAGGGGTTGGGTTTTGTACACACCAAGGGTGTCGTACTGGGTTTTATTGAAAGCAAGCTAAGGCTGCAGTTTGGTATAAAAAAAAGCGATGGGGTGATTTGGTTTGTATCATAACAGCGCCGGCGGGCAGTTTGTTTGTGGGTCTGGATCGGGATATGAGCTGGCGGGACAGTCGCGGTGTTGACAGCCCCGGCCATGGGTTTAAGGGGTTGAGGTTGTCGGGGTTGGTTGGCACAGGCAATGGGTGCGGTTCCAGTTTGATATCTCGCAGAACACTAAAAAAGAAAAAGGGCGGGTTGGCGCTTGGTCTGTGGGTTTACAACACCTCAAGGGTGGGGCGTATATGCACAGCGCAGGGGGAAAAATGGATGATAGATTTGTTTGAAAATAGATTAGGGTGCGTTTTGAGTGTTTAAAACACCAGATAGAGGTGCGTATCGTTATGATACGGACAAAGGTCGAAGAACATCCGGGATGCGTACGGGTGTGTGGATGAGCCCCAGAAATAAAAGTGAGTTTGGTTAAGACTCAACAATATATTAAGTTGGTTTGCATATATGATGATAGCGGAAAATAAAAAAAATATATGTGATGAAAATTCTGTTGAAACTTGGGCGGCGTCGAGATAAAATATAAAAATTGTATTAAAGCGGGTTATTAAAATAATAAAAAGCAAAATAATAAGTCCATAAGAGACACAATTTTATGGATATATAAATGCTCTAAGGGTAAAGGGAATATGAACTAAAACGGAAACACCTTTAGGTCGGCGTTTGTAACGAATAATTAAGCAGACACGGCGAAACGGAACATACAGGGATTCGGAATTCGAGACAAAGTTAGCGAAAAAGTGGATGCTTAGTTTATAAAATAGATAACTTACATATTTATATTTATGACGGAGCAGTTTTGATATAAAATGGACTTTACCTTATACTCCACATAATCGAAGAAAGTGGATCGAAATCGAATATACACTTTAGTAGAAAAATAGGTATTTTTAATAATAATAAAAAATGGGCATATTGTATAATTCAATGAATTGATCACTTATCGGAGTCGCTGTTTCAGCCTTCCGGCGAAACACGAAGAGTTTAGTTCTGTAAATGACATTTTAGCTTAGCCGTCGCAGGCTTATTCAGTTTTAAATAAAATGAGACATAGCGGTCTAAAAAACTGAGAAGGGTCGTTTAATATATTATTTCAATAATAGTATTTAAAGATTCATATGTTTTAGTTCTACGAAAAACGGAAGTCTAAAATAGTAACTTTCTTTAAAATATTAGAGATAAGCTATATTGGACGGAAATAGAATATATACATAAAATATACTAAAAGGTTAAGGTTTTAAAGACAAGGCGCAAGTGATTTCTGCATCACATGTAAATTGATGTATGTATAGCCAAAATAAAAAAATATGTATTGATTTCGTGGATAACGATGTTACGCATCAGTTGTTCATATTGTATTACGTGTTATAATCAAAGAACAGACTATAATTATAAGGTCGTTGGTACGATAATAGAAATCGTTGCAGATTCAGTTGTGAGTTTAAATTGGATTAATAGATCGTTGTCTTTAAATCAATGTAGAGTTCATAGCCTTCGCTTTTCATCTTTTTGAATGTTTATAACCGCCCACCCGAGAGGGGAAGTACATGCTTGCCTACAAATTCTTATACTTAACTCTTATCTTGATAAGCAATGTGATTGTTTTAAAGGATTTTGTGAGTTTATATGTGCTGCGCCCTGTTTTTACTCGTTTTTAACATAATTATTAGGGAGGTGAGAACAAGCTAGTTTATCTGAAATGGCATTTATCATGATTGGATTTAGTCAAATTAGGTTTACATACTTATTTGTATAAGCTCGGCTAGGATACATTATTTGACTTCATATTTTGGTCACAAATGCATACTTTAACTTCTTTGAAGTGATTATGGCGGATATAGCTTAGGCATATTTGAGACTGATAAGCAAACAAAAATTGACTGCCGGTGTACGGGTGGTTTCATTGAGTGGCGACAATCCGGTAACATGGAGTTACCATATTTTACCTACTTTGCCCGGTGAGTGTTCTGGAGGGGACATCGGGTACCGTAGGTAACATATACCTAGCATTTAGTATCACTGCCCGAATTGGGAACATAGCATAGTCTAGCGTCACAGTGTCAAGAGAACTGAAATCACTGGAATGGGTGAGTCGGCGAATGTATGAAATAGAATAGCATATTCGGTGTGTGAGAACCCTGTTATGCGGAGTGATTAAGCTATCGCGGTATACGATACATTATAGCGTATGTCCACGCTATGAAATGATAGAAAATAAATATCTATTCGTTAGGGATTGACAACCGCCCGATTCGGGTGACTAGCTTAGTCACTAGAGAAATCGAACGTTATGAACAATGTCATGGATTACGTTGGAGGGGGAGGGACTAAAGTGCCCCCGCCGCAAAATATCTATAAGAAGATACATTTTTGGCTGACATAAAATTGGTGTACATAGCGATATCATTATAAGAATCTTTGGATAAATCTTAATGTACTTTTGGTGAGATAAATGGGTCAGTGCATTATTTTATAAACATTTAGCATGGTAACTGTGATGACACAGTGGCTAATATATTTGTTGAAACGTTACATTCATATTTAAACTTAATGCTATAAACTCACCAACATTAATGATGATCACTTTTAAGCTATGGTTTTTCTCATGTGAATTAGGAATGCTAGATATATTAGAATGTTAGGCATTGGGATCTTTAGCATTCAATGTATTTCATGGCGGATATGCAATTATGGTAGACAACTATTATTTTTGATTTCAGAAAATCAACGTAGATTGTTTACAACGAGACCCTTCACTTTTAGAAGGTCGTTCTCGATTGATCTAGCGTCTGTGGCATTATGAAGTAGCACCCATGTGGTATTTACTCTGGGCTGCGTTGTTATGATTTTTATGGGGGGGGGATGTGTTACAATTAATATCAAAGTTTAGATTGAATTAATTAACTCATAATACCAAAAAGCATTATATATAGGTACCAAGATTATAATTTATCAAATTAAATAAGCGAGTTACATGTATCATGAGCGAACAGAAATAAAACGAGATTGTAACATATATCAACAACTAACATAAATATATAAATTGGTTAATAATTACATCTGTCAAATACTAACATAAGATTATTTGGTAATTTACTCTTCAAAATTCAGGCACATGCTTGTATCATGTTTATAAGCACAATATTTACACTCGGGTTGAGCATAATAGATCCCGGAATGGATCGCGCCGAACATATTTCGGTCCGGTCCCCAATTCATTATTTTCTCATATCCGGTCTTTGGTTCGGTCTGATCCGGTTCTGTCTTACGCAAAATCGGCAATTATGCTTTGTTGGGCCGGACCGAACCGACAAACCTGACCGCACCGACCCGGACATGAACCGAACATTTTGATCCGGTCCCCGATCCGGTGTTTTGGACTAAACCGGTTTTCGAACCGCGATCAACCATCATTTACACTATTATAAAGCAAAAACTCATGATAAGTATTTACTTTTGTAATTATTTTTTACTAGCAAAGTATCTACGCGATGCGGCGGCGGGTATCCTGTCACTAAATTCTCCGGCGCGGTTATACGTTTTTCCTAGCAATAACTTCTTAATGACGATAGTTTTCACCTAAAAATATGTCTCAAAAACGTAATTTTGATCGAGGGATATTATTACTTGTGGCATATATTTAATATATATGAAAGTTCAAGTAAAGTTATGTAAATGGTTAAAGGGCATAAAAGGAACTAAATCCAATTAACCGTCCTTACGAGTTACCAAAATTTTTATTTAGGCTTGACCTGATCGACTACTCTCTCTAAAACTTGCCGCACCATTTTATTGCTTCTCATCCATTTCTCTCTAAATTGAAATTTAATTAAGATGATGATACTAATTGTTTTTCAGCCAAATCAATAAATATGATGATCTCGGAAATAGTGTATAATTAACATTATGTTTATTGAAAACAAAGATGACGTAGATTATAAATTGATCGTTTGGGGGAATGGCTGATAGGCTTAAATCTTTATCTAAATTATTATATATTTTTTGGTTTTAGTTTTAGACTTGGTGTTCAAAATGTTTTATACGCAAGTGAATTAGTTTTTGTTATTGATTTAGTGTTCAAATTCATGTTTAGTATTTTAAATAAATTTTCTTATATAAAATCTTCTTTTATTATCAAAAATCGTTACTGGATTAAGTATTGGTTCAATGATTCTTCATAGTCTTAATCTCATTGAAGAATATCTTGAATTAGACTTTTATTTGACGCATGCATGAAAGTTTTTGTAGTGTTATAGTTTCTTTGAGAAATAAATGTATATTATTTGTTTGCATTAGTATGACTATGTTGTATAGATGTTTTTCTATGGTTGTACAATATGCATATATTATTGTGTATTTATGTAATGGAGTTAAGATCAACATAGACCCATTATTTGTCATAGATCTAATGAATCAATCTCAACCATCTATTTTTTCATCAAAAATAAAAAAACCCACTTTCCACCTCTTTTTTTAAAATAAAATATCTTACAAACGGTAAATCGTCACACGACAAAAAATACACCATCGCGACGAGTATTTTTTTATCTTTCAGTAGACGGGTGACACGATATACTTTCGAGGAACTTTTTTTCGATTTTTTTTCCAGTCACGAATTGCGAAAATCATATATGATTCGTATAACGAATCATATATGATTTCATGAAATCATATATGATTTCATAAAATCATAATATATGATTTGTGATTCTAACGAACTTTTTTTCAATTTTGTTTCAGTCACGAATTGCGAAAATCATATATGATTTCATAAAATCATATATGATTTCATAAAATCATATATGATTTCATAAAATCATAAAAAAAAGTTCGTCGAAAGTACATAGTGTCGCCCCTTTATAGAAAGATAATTTAATTCTCGTCGCGATGATATGTTTTGTTTTGCTTAACGATTGTGAGATATTTAATTATTTTTTTAAAGTGGAAAGTGAGTTTTTTTATTTTTTATGAAAAAATGAGTGGCTATGATTGGTTCATTGGATCTATGACAAATATTGAGTCTATATTGAACTTTTGGCTATGTAATGAAGTGTTTTAATAAGAGTATTAATTATGTATTAAAAAGTTTGTAATGTGTTAGTGCATTAAAAAGTTGTACACTATGTATAAATGTTTATATGTTGTAAATTTCAAGTTGTACACTAAGTAGTGTAGATATTGCTTGTTGTTTTGTTGTTCGCATCAAATATTGTACGGTATGCATAAATAGTTGTATTACTTAATTTTTGGCATTTAATGAAGAGAGAGATTTTTTACTTTATATGTAGTATAGATAAGAATACAACAAATCGTACTTGATACTTAACTTAAATTTGATTCATGTCAAAAATACATATAGACTTATAACCAGTATTATCAAATAAGAAAACACATTAAACGAACCCCATATGATCTGAAGACATACAAGGTCGACAAGACACGAAGTCTTATGTGTTTGCAAGCAATGCAATAATAGAAGGTGCAGGCCAATGAAATGTTATCGAGGCCAAAACATGGTAGAGCGTATACTAGTAGTATATATGATATGATAAAAACAAGACATGAAAAAGCTACAGAAAATAAATAATAAGTGATACTCCGTACCAAGAAACAGAGGATGAGTTAACGCCTCAAGGGGAAAACAAACTACAGACTACATAATAAGAAAGATAATTTGAATTGTATCATGTTGTCCTATTGCATGAAGGACTATTAGCCGATCGAGACACCACGACGGTGTAAATATAAGATGAAATGTATAAATATGTTTCCTCAATCCAATAAGCCTTTGATTCAATACAAAAGTACAATGTCAATATTTGACTTGATCATACCAATTTTAATCACTTGTCGTGCATCGACAAACACAAAATTGAGCTTCGTACATTTGTTTTAATCACGAAAATATGCGTCCGATGTGCATGTTTAAATCTAAAACAACCATTCATGATGTGATTAGCAAATGAATAACACCCTAATGAATGTGATCGTTTGGTGTTACACATGGTTTTGGGTATAAGTGAACGTAATCTTATTATTAATCATGATGGTGGAGATTTTACTAACTAAAGTACTAAACACACAAGAAAACGGCATATATACTCAACCCAAAAAAGCAACGCGAAATAAATGTACATGTCCCTGAACAAAAACACTTGACTATCAATCAATTATCGAGGAAGCAAAATGAGCAACCATCGTCCACCGCTAACCACCTCCTCCTCCTCACCACCGTCGCAGTGTAGCATTAGTACCGTGCTAGTATTTTTTGACTCAATCTCTCGTAACAGAAAAAATATACTACCAAAATAACAAAGCAAAAAATATGACAAGACAAATAAATGTCTAGATTTGGTCAAATACCAGTAAAGAGTTTTAGACTAGTTAAAAGATATAAAAATTAAAAAACAAAGATTAAAAAAGAGTTTTAGTGTGTAGTTCATTGGAAACAGAACACCGTGAGAACCCCGGTCCCTGTATGTTTACATGCATTCTTTTCTCTTTACCCGCGCCGTACGCCTCTCTTGTCTTCTGTTCCCATCTCTTTGCTTTTTTACTGCCCCCAATTTTCCACAGTAAAATTTATGGTAAACTGAGACAACCAAATTTTAGATTGCATGTGTTTCTTAAACGTAAGTAGGGTTAATAAGGAGGCGTTTGGTTTGTGGGGTTGGACACTGTTGGCGTCGAATCAAATACAAAAAAAATATTTGGTTGAATTATTTTGGAATTGAATGATTCTTTGGCCCACAAATGTCATACCACACTTAGAGGGTGGATGTTGTGACAAGTATTCATATCCCCAAACTATCAGCCACAAGTTTTTTACTTTTAACTTTTAATATTTATTTATTTTTTCAAAAATTATATATATATAATATTTTAATCTAATATAAATTTAATAAATTAAATATATTTATATATAATAATAATAATATATTTTCTCTCTCTTATTATTTTTTCAAACATTTCCTAAATCTTTCAAACCATTCTCGAATCCTAATACCATTTATAAACCAAACGCACCCTAACTTTCGCGAACCAAATTATGACGTCTTAGCTGTTGTAAAATGTAAGTAAGGTTAATTTGCATCACTCAATAATAAGAATGTTTACGACATAAATGATACAATACACTAAATACTGTACGGGCTTGACCTAATACAAACAACGCTACATACACTCCGTTCTCAAGAAAAAAATAGAATGCAAAGTAAAGGAAGAAAAAGAAAAGTAAATGAAAGGATAGGAAATGAAAGAAAGTAAAAAAAAATTATGTGTTCTTGAGTTTAAAAAGAAAGAAAGAAAATGAAAGTATGTTTTCACTTTTTATATTATTATATTGTTTATTTTACAAAATTACCAACTATACCATTAATAAATAAACAAGGAACAAGTTGCAATTGAGGGTACTTTTGTCATTTACTTTGGCTTCTTTCATGTTTACTCACCTTTCATCCTAAAAGTGGGATGAAAGTTTTAGCACAAAAAAACACCACTTTCTTTCCTTTTTTCACATATTACTTTCACTTTCACTCTCAAAAAAACTTGAGAACATCCTCTTATTTTTGCTTACTTCACTTTACTTCACTTTGCACCCAATATCAAAACTTGAGAACAGAGTGTAACTAATAGTCCACTAACAACCTTCGCAACTGGAACGCCGAAAGTTCGCGATTAATATTAAAAAAATAAATATAATGGCTAAAATTATAAAATCTAACAACCTTCGCAACTGGAACGCCGAACGATCAAACTGGTTTGAAACTCATCAAACAATGCAGACGGAAGTCTCTAAGTGAAAATATCTGCAAGCGCGATAGAGGCGTGACAGGAGATAGGAACAATGTGAACCTAGTCCAATAGTCTCCCTCGCACCTGAGCCGCCGAACACAAAAGCATGTCAATTCTTCTATATGCTTTGTGTTTGATATTGCAGGTCGGTCTAGAGAATAGAAAAATAGTAGCCACACTGATATTATACACAGCGAAAATAATGGTAGCCTGAATGTATAAGGAGAGTGGAGCACTCGAAGAAGATTGCCGCAACCAGGTAGATCTTCGTTCATTAGCATTGGTAATCACGCACGGATACTCGGTTAGCCTAGGACACTTGAACGAGAGACAAAGTTTAGTTGGCCTCTTGTGGATGACTCAAGTAAGTAAATTGTTGCGCAAGGGAAAATGGCAAAATAACCTCAATAGAACGTCAGGAAGTGGTCGGGACCCAACCAGGGGGGCCCATTCGGCTCGATTCCGAATAAGTATAAAGAGTGAAAAAAGTCAGCAGGGGGGGGGGGGGGGGGGGGGGGGGAAAGAAAAAAAAAAGAATAGCAGCGAAGACGCATATATCTTAAGTGAGCGGGGGGGGGGGGGGGGGGGGGGGGGGGGGGGGGGAGGGGGGGGGGGGGGGGGGGATAGATATGTTATGTTATTTATGAGTTTTGTTATGGATTGTAGAAGAAAGAGGTTATTTAATATATGAAAAACAGAAAAACCCCGATGAACCGATAAGAAAAATCAGGTTTGGTGAAGGTGAGATATTGTAAAACCCCAACAAGACTCATGTAAGGAGTCGGATCAGAGACCGGGGTACATTAGCTCTCAACTTGGACTTTGTATCAACGGGAATCCTGCATGAATAACAATTACGCATACCGGGCGCTCAATAATCTTCGCTGCATACTTTTTCTGGCAAAGAAACACCCGTTTGTTGGAACGTGTGACAAAGTTGCCCAATAAAATAGTTCAGCAGACCAAGATCAGTCATAGAGAACTCCTGATGTAAAGAAGCTATAATCCTCTGTAAATACTATAAAAGAATATATCAACAAAATATCATCCACATAAAGTAATAGGTAAGCAATATGAGGTCATGTTTATAAAAGAATAAGGAAGAATCACATCTGCTAGGACAATAACTAATACGAGTAGGATAATTCACAAAAATCTTAAACCAGACACGAGGTGCCTACTTAAGGCCATATAACGATCATTGTAAGAGACAAAAGTGATCAGACGCTGAGGGTCCTGAAACTAAAAGACTGATGCATATAGACACTTTTAGATAACGTACCATGAAGAAAGACATTCTTGACATCAAGCTGATGAACATGCCAATGTCGAGAAGCATCAAGACTAAAAACTGAGCAGATAGTAGCCGGTTTAACCACCGTGCTAAATATCTCCTCATAATTAACGCCAATTTGTTGATTGTTCCCATTGGCGACAAGAAGAGCCTTGTATATGCTTAATGGTCCATCTGCAAGATACTTGTGCTGAATCAACCACATGTAACGAACAATGTTCGCATCCGATGATTGTGGCATAAGAATTCAATTATTATTCTTAATTAAAGTATTATATTCGTCAAGCATAACACATTGCCAATTAGGATCTTTGATTGCAATAGCGTACAAATTCAGACTTGGAGGAATTGTAGATACATGACAATTAGAACACAGATTCTTTTTGTTGGTACCAACTTGAAAACGAGTGACCATGGGATGAGTGGAGGTTGAGTTTGGATGAGGTTGTAAGGATGTGGTATTAGGCATGTGAGGAAGGTTGGGATGGGGAGGTGTGTTGATGGGCCACGGGAATTGTGTGGAAGTTGGGCTGGAAAATGGGCCGGTATGGAAGTTTCTGGTAGAGTTTGATGGACATGCATAATGGGATGGTCTGGTTGTTATGTTGTGTGGACTTGTGTTGTTGGGCCGTTTGTGGGGTGGATAGTGATAGTGGAAGGTTGAGGCCGATCCGGTTAAAGTGTGGGTTAGTCGCGTTAGGTCGGTTGTTGTAAAAGGTGTCGGGCAATGAGGTTAGATGATGCATCATCAGGTGTAACGGACCTGTAAGGGAAAATGGTCTCATGAAACTTGACGTGTCGGGAAATGGTAATTTTGTTTGTGTAAAGGTTTAAACAACGGAAACAACGGTAATTGGATGGGCATCCGAGGAATGTACAAGGTGTAGAACGTGGGCCGAGTTTGTGGTTAGTGTCAATGTGAACATAATACTAACACCTAAAAACACGTAAGGACGTGTAGTTTGATTTAGTGTTATATAATCAAAAATGAGGTGTGTCATTGTTGATTACGGTGGAAAGTAACATGTTCAAAAAGTAGGTGGCCGTGTGAACCGCTTCGAACCAAAAATGAGGTGTAATGAGGGTTTGAAAAAGTAAGGTACGAATGAGGTTGTTAATAGTACAGATCATGTGTTCAGATTTTCCGTTTAGTTGAGAAGTACGGGGACACAAGAAACGTGTGTGGACATCATGTTTGGTAATAATGTGTTAAATATCGTGCTATCAAAGTCACCACCTTGGTCACATTGAAAAGCCTTAATTTCCGCATTAAATTGAGTTTTTACAAGAGAACAAAATTTAGTAAAATTAGCAAAAGTATGGGATTTATTACGCAAAGGATATACCCACATGCAATGAAATAATGGTTTAAAAAATAACATAGTATTAAATACCACGTTGACTCGGAAGTGGAGAAGTATACAAATCCAAATGCACGTTATCAAAAGGAAATTTAACGATGGTTTTAGAAATAGAAAATGAAAGCCTCGCATGCTTACCAAGTTGGAAAGCATGACAAAGTTGAGGAGACTTCACTTTAATAAATGAAGTAGAGTTATTAGAATGCAAATAACGTAGCACTTCATGTCCAGGATGTTCAAGTCTTTGGTGCCACGTGTGATTACTAACAAGGAAGGCTTGTGGGTAGGATGTAGACGCGGTCACAAGATACAAGTCTTCGTTGTTATCATATGAGAGGAGAATTTGCAGAGTTAAATAATCATTCACAGAAAAACCAAACACGTCAAATTCAATAGAAGCTTTGTTATGACGAGAAATTGACGAACGGAAATTCAATTTTTAACAATATGAGGAGTAATTAAAACATTGTGAAGATGAAAAGGACGATCAAGGTTAGGCAACAAGCTATGGCCAGTGTTGGTGTCGGGTATGGAATTACCGTTGCAAAAAAACACATGGATAAATGCTCTTACTATAAATAGTAAAGCAATTATTAGGATTGGAATTTAAATGTGAAGACACACATGTGTTCATATTCCACCCGACATCCCCAAAATCTTGTGGAAGAAGCGTGTAGAATACTAGTAATCTTAAGATCAACCAAGAACAAGAGTGAGATGCGGGTTGGAATGTTAGAGATAAAGATGATGGAAAATGGATGAATGTATAAATGAAAGTGTATGGAAAAATGGAACAACCAACCCTCTCCAAGACTAGGAGAGGGTGTATATATACTACTATGAGGCCGGTCATGGGCTGATTTGGGCCTCCCATTGACCTTGGGCCGGACTAGATTACTAATCTAATCATGATACTGTCTACGAGCTAAGACTTGTTACAACTTGGAAGTGACCGACACTTTTCGTGTTTCCAACACATATGTTTGGAACCATGTCTTCAATGCCTGGTAGATCATACTTAGCGGCCTTTAACTTGGTAGTAGAAGTCGTGTATGTCATAGTCGAAACTCCTCCTTGTATATACTTGAGATCATTGTTGATGAAGAATTCG
>BQNB010097351.1:5220-24052 GCA_026074375.1 Tanacetum coccineum | reverse complement strand
GATAACCCACTTAAACTTCATTACATACTTAGCAAAAATTCAGGGGTCATACACAATATATAACCTAACTTCCACGTGATTTTTAGCCTCTAACTAGATGTCTAAGTATTTTTAGAAAAATCAATACCAAAACTGAACTTTGTCACTGTTTTACACACTGATTTTGTAACGACCTTTTGACCCAGTTCCCGACCATAAAAACTAACGATTCCAACTTTTCTGGAAAGTAGACTCTTTGAGGTTATCTCCAGTATGTTGTAAATTGTTTATTTGAATTTTTATGAATGAGTTATGACCTCTACAAGACTGACCAAAATTCTGCAGTAAATTAAAACGACTATATCTAAAGATCAAGCCCTAACCGACTAACCCAATCATGAAAACAATCAAACGAATGATCAAACATGATCTATTCATCATAAACTTTCAGAAACATAAAACCCTAATCCAAACCCTAGCCAAAAATTACATGTTTAAAACCCTAATCCATCATGCTAGATTACACTAATTAACCAAAGAATCAACAAGGGATTATTGGAATACCTTAAACCCAAATTTTGTTGGGGTTTCTCTTCTTCTTGGGGAAAAGTGATGACCAAAAAGGGAGGAGGGGAGGAGAAAACTAATTTGGTTTACTTTAGGTTTGTTTATATAGACATAAGTTTTCTTGGTGACCAAGTTTGGGCTGAGTTGGGCTTTCTTTTCCCCTTTTTTTTCCTCTATAACTGGCGATCAAACACCCCTATATATTTATTTTTATTTTTTTTCTTAATTATTATATTACACTTAAAACCCTTGCAATTTAATATTTTGTAAAAACCCTTAATCGTTTCCAAAACCTTCTTGCACAAAACCTTCGTTTTAGCTTTCTAAAAATAACTTTTCATTTCCAACCTAAATTTCCAAAAATAGAAATTTACATTTTTTTCTTAACCTAATTTCTAAAACCTAATCAACCTTAAAATTACTAATACTTAATACATACACATAATGATACATACACAATTAACGCGAAAACGCTAAAATCACATAAGTCATTTACATGTCACCAAAAGTGAACGAAATGAACTCATGCAAACTCCATCATAATCAAACCTCAATGAGATTCTCACACTCACTAGGTTGATTCTCAAACCTCATAAAACACACATAGAACACATAAAATCACAAAATCTCATAAACCAAACTTATAGAACAGATAATTAGGTCAATGCTATGGTTTGACCAACCTGCTCAAGCCATGGTTGTCACATATATCTCAACGGATATCACTATTTTGTCCCCCAAAATGACTCATACGATTATCGACTTCGTTATCTGTATCATAAATGTATAATTGTAAAAATCATGGCGGTTCCCCTTCTGCCGGACATAAGGATCCTAGCCAATGATACAATTGGCCGGATATCTTGACACATATGGTCCATGGCCATTGTCACAGATTCATCAACATGTGCACCTAAAGACGTCATACTCAACATCTGGTTATAAGCTCTAATGTTTTCCATAAAATGACGGTCATTGAGGAGCAACTTTATATAATCGGGATATATTTGGTACGTATGGAGTACAACTTGACTTCCCTTACAACAACGACCATACTTTGGTCATCTATTCGTGCCGACGCTTTTAAGCCGTTCTTCATACCAAAACATGGCTCCACAATACTTACAACTATGTTCACACCTTCCAACCGACTTATAATTTAATGGGAATGTTGAGGATGCAGTGTGATTGTCTGCTTGAAAAGTACCCTCGGTAAACCCTCGTGGAGCTGACAACGGGACAGAACTGTGTGAAACAGAATCCGAAACACCAAGAGAGTTATTAGTTGCCGGTTGTTGTGCTACTAAAACAAAAACGAACGTGTCACAAAACATCGTAACATAAACGTAAAACAATATGTTTTTTTATAACTAATGAATAATATACATAAAGTAAGATATGTAATCACCTAAAGATATTTGGACATCAGGGGCATCAACATTCATATCCGAAGAAATTTTGTTGACACTTGAAGGAACTCCCAGTTGTTGACCGTCACCTGTTATGTGTTACAACATATAAGTAAACTCATCTCAAAACAACCACCAGAAAGATGAATACAGTAGTTACACATACCTTCTAACATTTCAATACCGTGTAGCTGACGTACACTGTGACAACCCGAGAATTTCCGTTCAATAAAGTAGCCGTTTCCGTGTAGAAATTTGAAATTTTAAAAGTTTCGTTAAGCTTTTTCGTTTAGCCGGGAAGTTGTTTCGTTATTATCTGAGAATCGTCTCCGGGAGCGAACCGGGATACCAAACATTGTAGTATTTTGGCAATAGCCACGTTTTTATGTTTTAGAGCAATATTTAAAATTTCGTAATTTTCCGTGTTACCGTTACTCGTTTCGTTATTTACGTGATCCGTGGAATTTAACTACATTTTGTTGTGCATGCATGCTTGGAAATTAATTCATTAACTAGCACTAGTGATCCTAGAATGTGGGAAATCATTTTTTTGGTCCCCCGTGGCTTGTCATAACCGGATACCTCCAACACCATCACCATGGGATACCATTTTTCATATTTTGAAATCCTAGACAAGTTAACATGAAAAATGGAAAGGACATGTACACACAAGTATCCTATTGGGAGATCAAATTGGTCCCTTTTGCCTTGTCCCCTCCTAGCCACGGCACACACTAGGTGTGTGTGTGTGTGAGTGACTTTTGTTGTATATATATATATATATATATATATATATATATATATACTCTTAATCTCATTTCTCATTTCATTCACACACATACACTTTACATTTGCTCTTTCTTTCTCTCTTGCTCATCCAAAACCCACGAACCATATACCAATATATACAAATCCATACATTTTTAATCTTTGATCAACCATTTGAAGATATATTGTTCGGGTTGATTGTTATTTCATCTGGGTATTTTATAAAACAACGTTTGAGTTGTTCTTAGTTTCTATTCACCTTTCGCCGTATTTCTTTGTAAGTCATCTTTACTTTTTCATAAATAAGTTGTACTTTTGCATTCGTATGATCATTCCGAATAAGGTGTACAAAGCGGATCGTTGTGAAAATCATTATCTATTTTTCTATAAAATTACAAGTCTCTAAGTTTAATCTTTTTATTTATAAATGGAAGAACATAAAAAGTGGTTGTACTTTTGTGCATAAAAGTTCGTTGTGACTATTTTGATATATATATATATTGCTAATATTACGGCTATATCGTTTATTTAAGATTTATCGTATATTAAGATTAAATATTGTTGGCGAAGAGATTAAGTTAGATGTTGGATTTGTTGTCCTTCCACATCTAGATAGCTTCCTCTTTGCGCCGCTTCCACATTGTTGGAAAACTTCACGCACGTCTTCTCTTCCTTCAGTGACTCCACGATCATATTCACGTGCGACTCGTACTCCTCCTAACTTTGGGTCGGTTTAAAAGACGTCTGTATAATACATTAACAACTTGTCTAATACGGCCATGGCACTACCCGCTCATTAACTTCATAACAACCCGCTGGGCATTGGTTAAACCAAAATGCATAGCCTTAAACTTCTAAACGTGTCTCATATATTGCCATCCTAAAAAACAGTCCTTAGCTACGTCATCCCCGTTGCACCCAACCCCATTGGTGACATCACTACAATTTTCTATCTCACTCTTCTCGTAGATTAATCTAATGCCACATTCCAAACTACCCACATTTCTCCTACCAACAATACAGACGCTTTCCCACAACCAATTACCATTGCGAACAACCTTCACCTGCAACTCCTACCTGCAATCATTCCACAACTCTTGCCTTTCTAAAGACGTCAAATGACACGAGCCTTCGCAAATCGTACGTCGCAATTGTACTCTTCCAACGAAATCCCTATTCTACGACGAGGGGTAAAACCTACTAATTTCCTTATTAGAACACTAAGGGCTCGACATACTACAAGATATCACATAATCTCAACTCAATCTTCCTTGGTACTTCCTACGAGACCTCGTATCCTCTTTAGTTTGTTTTGTCCACGAACCATAAGCACTCTCCAAATTACCAAAAAGGCCATTTCAACTACCTATCGTGGCATAACCATCTCACCTTATGTCCTCACAACACAATTCTGCTCATACACTTCACAATCAACACTCTCATAACTAAGAGGTACTAAATTAAAAGTAAAACGAGAACTCTCTAATTCCAACTTGGGATCGCGAATAATTCCATTCGCTTCTCTACCATCAATCGCACTACCCAAAAGATACGTCCTAACATCAACTCCACCACGACATGAGGAAATTTCAAACTTCACATGCACCAATTGGTATGGACCCAAAAATCACACGATTCCAAAAAGAAAAAAAATCAACCGAATGTAAACGTCGACAAGAAGAACGAACCTCCGACCTAACAAACGCATCAACGATTGCTAGAAACACCCCCAACGAATAATACCACGTACCGCGACCGATTAATTAAAAGATTAAGAACCTTTGTACCAAAACCGATTTTTACCCAAGGAAACTTTCCCTCATAACCTTATACCAATCATTTTAAAACAATAGAATCACCTTAGTTAATAATGAAAATAATTTTAAGTGTAAAAATAAATTTAAATAAAATTTTCATAAACTTATTTTAATTATGGTTTTCATAAAAGAAATCAAAAGATGTTTTTTGAAAAAATGTGTTGCATTTATTTATAAAATTTTATTTTTAAAAGAAGTTTTTAACACCTAAACAATATGGTATTCGACTACAACACGTTACTTCAAATAGATTTATGACTCCCAACAAAAAAAACATCCATGATATTAAAAATAGACTCCAAAATACCTTAAAATTCCAATACCAGAAATAGTAATTTACATTGAAACAACACGACAAAACACGTTGGCAAACCAAACAAACATAAGGACTCATCCATGACCAACCGTCTTAAAAACCAAACCAAAAAGATCGTCATCACCATTAACAAGTAAATAATCAAAACGCCGAAACGGAGAATATAGAACACCTGTTCATATAACAACCTAAGAATACCAACACGACGTTGGATATCTCAATGAACAACGAGCCTAACGAACCTTCATTAAGGAATCTCGTCCCAATACCAACATGTATCCCGATGTATCCATCAAATGATAATAAAGGGAACCTTACCATCTACGTAACCCAACCTAATATAATCGCCCAATCGGTTAAGAGGAATTCCTCTAACCACACAACCATCCTCAACAGGATCTCACATCACATCTACACTCCCTTCAACACAACATCCAGACTTACAGCCTTAAATATACATACAATGCAACAATGATCAAAGCAATCATAGTCCAATCCACGTGTATGTTGCCTTTATAATTATGTTCAGCGACATAATTATAATTGCAACCTTTTTCACATAATACGTGACCTACTTCCAATACCACACAACTCAATGATAACACAAAACATCACCACATAGCACTTAATACTATTCAAATAAAACTCAAACAATGATAACTATCTAAAACGACCATAAAATCCCATCGACCAAACAAAACAAATCACATCGTGACCCAAACAATATAAAGCAATCCCTCGCTAAAAGCAACGTATCGCGGTAAAAACGAAAAAAACTTATGTTGGCCCTTCGCTTAATTGGTTTGACTTTTCTCCTCTCAAAAGTCACCCAACTCCTCGGGTCCAGTGAGGTAAATAATCTCCCAACGATATCTCCTAGGGGTAGGGAAAAACATGACTAAAACAATAACAAAAGTGTATATACTATTAGATCCCCATAATGAAAAAGTACATATTTCATATTATATAGTAGTAATTCAAAATAGAATAGAATTTCAAAGCTTTTAGTACGAGAACATACGGTATATACGTACACAAACACTTATGCCCTAAAATGCAACTATATGAGGGACCCTTAAGCTATAGTCTAGGCTCAACCACCTAGTTCTCTATAACCAAAGGCTCTGATACCAATCTGTCACACCCCGCCAAGGCAGAAACGCGAGGCGTAAACAAGAATGGATATCATCACAACACATGGTGTCTATATAGAGAATACTAAAATGAAAACTAAAGTAAAGTAAAGACACAAAGTGTGATAACAATACCCAAAACCTAATGGTGTCTTTTATATTGATAACGAGGTCCGTCAATAAATGACATCAAACATAATCTAAACAATTCAATCAAACGCAATTATTCCACAACAAAGAGCAACAAATAAACTCCAAGCTCATACGGTCCTCTTCTAGCCACTGCGCTCTATCTTTGCACCATTAACACACGGAAAAACGAATGCTAAAAATGTCAACAACAACGGTTGGTAAAGTAGACCTAGTTTTAGACAACGCAAACAAATTTTTAAATCCAATTACTGTGATTATCAAAACAATATAGGACAATTATGCAACATATGAACTTATGCTAACATGCAAACCAAATCACCATATCAAACCAACCATACATATCTGGGTTAGAACGTACACCTCTGATCCGTCAACATACGCACTTTAACACCTAAAAGTCTACCAGCTGAAGCTTAAATTTAGACCTGGACCCATACCAATACACTGAGTTGATTAATCTCAAAATTAACGATCCATAGATGAACAGCCCAACTATTAATGATACCTAACACAACACAATATCAAAGGCAACAACAACCATTATGAAAGTCACATAATGTCCACACGCAATCAAAACACATAATCACAGCAATTCAAACATTTTTCCAAAACACTTACAGCATTTCCATCCCAATTTAAAACATTAAAAAGAGGGACTATGAAACTCACCTGATGCTTAGCTTCCCAAAAGAATCCAACAAAAGCTTCACAAACACTTCACGGATAATCTAAACAATTAAGCACAAGAACAATGAAGGCCTACCCTCAATTAGTGCATTCAAAAACCCCAAATATGATGTAACCTCAACTATGTTGGATATCTAAGCTATCTACCATAGTTCTATACTTGTTTTAAACATTTTTCCAACTCTATATATACACCATTTACACTTCAATACTAAACTTTAAATTTTCTAGATTAGAGCAGAATTTTATACTCACTTACGCGTCCTAAACGTACCACTTAAATACTTCCACAATTCAAACCAAAATTCACCATGCTACATATATGTCCTATGAACCTCTCATAGCTCTCCCAAAACCATTACCCTTTTACAAATACCCTTTAGAAATTCATTAATCCAAAGTGTCTAGAATTCGTCCAGAATCTGACCCCCTAAAAGTATGACACTAGATGACCACTTTAGACCTCATTTTAGGCTTAGAAAAAATTCAGGGGTCACAAAAAATATATAAACTAAATTCCACGTGATTTAGAGCCTCTAACTAGATGTTTAAGTATTTTTAGAAAAATCAAAACCACAACTGAAATTCGTTACAGTTTTACATACTGATTTTGTAACGACCTTTTGACCCACTTTCCGACCATAAAAACTCACGATTCCAACTTTTCTGGAAAGTAGACTCTTTGAGGTTATCTCCAGTATGTTGTAAATTGTTTATTTGAATTTTTATGAATGAGTTATGACCTCTACAAGACTGACCAAAATTCTGCAGTAAATTAAAACGACTATATCTAAAGATCAAGCCCTAACCGACTAACCCAATCATGAAAACAATCAAACGAATGATCAAACATGATCTATACATCATAAACTTTCAGAAACATAAAACCCTAATCCAAACCCTAGCCAAAAATTACATGTTTAAAACCCTAATCCATCATGCTAGATTACACTAATTAACCACTTTACGTTACATGTAAATGTAATGAAAAAGGAAGGATTCCCATGCACACGAAAAATAGCCAAGGCATCGAGGTAGTGATTGTACATATATCGTGACCCACCAATAAATGACTGTGGTAGTATCAATCTTGCACCGCAATTGGACCCGTCATTATCGCCTCAGTTGATAGCATCATAGATCCCCGAGAGGTATTCATTCCTAATGTCGTTTTGATGTTCACGAACACAATCTATTCTATTTTGTTCGATTGCACAAAAAGCAGTAACGATGTACTGTTGAAAGAGTCTTCCTGTTCTAGATAAGTAGTTGTAACAATTTACGGGATCATGGAAAAAATATGCGTAGCATGCCTTCATAGACAACCGTCTATCTGTGGTAGAAGTACCAATACCACAAACTAATTTTAAGTCCTTAGAGTAGACGTCCTTCCCGTACGAAAATAATAATGGAAATTGAAGCGACATATATGATGAATGAAGTTTGTTTACACGCTGCAGATGCCCTGAACGCTCTTTAATAATTATATCATAATCCATGTCTGTTTCTGGGCCAGGTTTATAGACTATAGAACCAAGCATATCACCGGTTGGCAGCTCATATTCTCGGGTACGAACCACATTATACAAACGAACCTTAAAGTTAGGTATATGTGTATCGGCTAACTTCTCATGGGCGGTCCTAAATAGATGAACCAATGGGTTATGCGTATCTAACATATCAATGAGTCCTTCAACTATATTGTCACACCCCACCAAGGCGGAAACGCGAGGCGTAAACAAGAATGGATACCATCACAACACATGGTGTCTATATAGAGAATACTAAATTGAAAACTAAAGTAAAGCAAAGACACAAAGTGTGATAACAATACCCAAAACCTAATGGTGTCTATATTAATGAGAAATAGGTCTCGTCAATAAATGACATGCAAAACATAATCCAAACAATTCATGCAAACGCAATTATTCAAAATAGAAAGCATAAATTACCATAAAAAGACGTCATGAGGAACATCTATATATAATCGGGATATTTATTTGGGAACGTATGTGAGTACAACTTGACCTCCTGACAACAATAGCATACTTGGTCATCTATTCGTGCCGACGCTTTTAAGCCGTTCTTCATACCAAAACATGGCTCCACAATACTTACAACTATGTTCACACCTTCCAACCGACTTATAATTTAATGGGAATGTTGAGGATGCAGTGTGATTGTCTGCTTGAAAAGTACCCTCGGTAAACCCTCGTGGAGCTGACAACGGGACAGAACTGTGTGAAACAGAATCTGAAACACCAAGAGAGTTATTCGTTGCCGGTTGTTGTGCTACTAAAACAAAAATGAACGTGTCACAAAACATCGTAACATAAACGTAAAACAATATGTTTTTATAACTAATGAATAATATACATAAAGTAAGATATGTAATCACCTAAAGATATTTGGACATCAGGGGCATCAACATTCATATCCGAAGAAATTTCGTTGACACTTGAAGGAACTCCCAGTTGTTGACCGTTACCTGTTATGTGTTACAACATATAAGTAAACTCATCTCAAAACAACCACCGGAAAGATGAATACAGTAGTTACACATACCTTCTAACATTTCAATACCGTGTAGCCGACGTACACTGTGATAACCCGAGAATTTCCGTTCAATAAAGTAGCCGTTTTCGTGTAGAAATTTGAAATTTTAAAAGTTTCGTTAAGCTTTTCCGTTTAGCCGGGAAGTTGTTTCGTTATTATTTGAGAATCGTCTCCGGGAGCGAACCGGGACACCAAACGTTGTAGTATTTTGGCAATAACCACGTTTTTATGTTTTAGAGCAATATTTAAAATTTCATAATTTTTCGTGTTACACCAACATCAGGAGGGAGGAGTTTTTGCTGGCCCGCTACATTTAGACATGTATTTAAAGGGCCACACTGACCACTCCCATTCAGACTTTCAGAGGAACATTACTACTACTGACATATTTAGGATTGCGTATACACTTTCGTTTCGAACCACTAACATCCTCAGCAAAGCTTTGTTGGACAGGTACAATAACATCTGTATCTAAGGGTATACATTGAGCACCCTCATTCTGATTATTTTTTACTGTGGATGCCTACAAAGTTGCCATCTGGACACAAATAGTAGAGGACTATTTGCTTTGCTTGATTTTCTTTGTGACTGATATGAGAAATCTAGCACCCATACCCATAGCCATGATATAGTACGTGCTTTTTTAGTGAAAGAAGGTAACTCCTCATGCTACTTTTGGTCAACTTTATAACAGAGAGTGGATAAGAAAATATTTCAACCATCACCAAATATCTTATTATGTGGGATTTTTATTTCATTTGAACGTGCTTGCCTTTGTTCTATATAAATTCCAAAAGCCTTGACGTCAAAGTGCAATTATAATATATCCTATACAAGCTCAAATTCGATGTCGTTTTGACATCGGGCCGGATTTGGGCCACAATAAAAAACAAAAAAATTCCACCGGCCCATTAATAAACTTATAAAATATACCCTCAACTTTTAACTATTTACGACTTTTTTATATAATAAATTTTATTTATCAAATATATAGCATATATCTACCGAATAATTCAGATAAAAAATACTATCGGAAAGATCTTCGAATTACGAAAAAAACGAGCCCAATATTGCAATGCTTCTGACGTACACACGATTTTATAAAAAATGTTGAAGTTTAATATAAATAAAAAAAGAAAATTTACAGAACATACCTTCAACTTCTAACTATTTACGAGTTTTTATATAATAAATTTTATTTCTCAAATATATTACACATATCTACTGATTCATTCAGATTAAAAAATATCGACGGAAAGATCTTCGAATTGCGAACAGAACGAGCCAAATATTGCAATGCTTCTGACATACGTACGTTTTAAAAAAAATGCTCACGTAAATAAAATACATGTGTTGCATACAAGTCAGCCTCGCCGCAAATCGCGGACACATTCTCATTCAATATTTATTCAAAATCAATTCGAAAAAAAATATGTTCCGCCGCAACGCGCGGGTTATTTTGCTTGTTCATGCCTAAATATGTTACTAGCTTTTTATTTACTAATATGTTTACTCTACTTTGATATTTCTTTTGTTAAACTAATTTTATTACTCAGCAATGATTACAGTTCTTGGTGACTTGATGATGATCATATCTTTTGGTGGCGTGATATGCTATTTTTTTACTTATTATAAGGAGACTTATAATTGCGTTATTATCTTCATACACATTTTAAAAGTTATACGACGCCGTTTTCTTCTTTCTGTTACTATTCATTTTACTGTAGTTGCTACAGTATTCGGCTCAATGGGCTCCCAGTTTGGGCCAACCCAATTTTTTTTATTTTTATAAATACGCAATAAAAAAATAAAACTCGGCACAAAATAAATTTTTTTTTTCCAAATAGTACTGATTTATTCAGATTAAAAACATACCCGCGACCATGAAGTCCCAACACATTAGCCATATAATAAAAACCATTCAAAAACACGAGACATAAAAAAAATAAACCCGCACAACAATATTATTAAAAAAATAATTGGTTCGCTCAACATAATAAAAAAAAATTACAACAATACATGACTTTATTCTAGATAAAAAAATACCCGCGCCATGTCATGAGTCCCAATACTTAGGCCCACATATAAAAAATAAACCTATTAAACATGAGACCGAAAAAATAATCCCGCACAAAATACAATTAAAAATAAAATAAAGATAACACCCTGCAAGAGCGTGGTACTTTAATAACTTTAAAAATAAACGGCGCGAAAAAAAAACCGCCTACCCTAAGTAAAAAAAATTAGCCCCGCCACAACACGCGGGTTCTTATGCCTAAGCACACCAATAAAAAATAACCCGTCCCGCAGCAACGCGCGGGTACTTTTGCTTGTTTTATTCATATATATATCTGAAGCGTCACTGGATAGGGAAAAAAAACGGGCCAACGAATTAACCCATAGAAAACAGCCCTAGTCCATACTATTTTTGTCATCTTCCTTCATGCCTTTTAGTTAAAAGAAGTTAAATAAATAGAATGGATGAGACTTTGATAAAAAAAAACACACAGGCAGCCGACTAGGGTTTCTCATTCTCTCCTCCATATCCCACAAACAATCAATCAGTAGAAGCAGAATAATGGTAGGATTCTTAATCAACGACGTCCCCTTCAACCCAGACGGATGGGGCCCACCAGAAACCACCTCATCCCAATCCCTCCAACATCCCCTTCGCCCCTTTCTCCCGCTCCGACAAACTCGGTCGAATCGCAGATTGGACCAGATCCAACAACTACCAAAACAACAACAATCGATCCAACAAAACCACCGCATCCGATTCGCCTTTCGATTTCACTACCGACGACGGCCTCTTAACCTGACGTCGAAAAACTCCTTCTCCGCTTAGTCGGCGGTTAAGCCCATCCCCAAGCCCAAAATTCGGCCCTTAACATGGAGTTTGAGGTTCCAGAATAACAATAGGAACCAATTGCCTCAGCGCCGTGACGAAGAGCTCGAGGCGAAAAAGCGCGAAGCTGAGAAGCAGAGGGTCTGGGAGGGATAGGCAGTATAATGTCTAATAGGTCTCTGGTGGCAAAGGTAATATTTATAATGGCTAGCGATGAGTCTGCGGTTTATAAATCGTCTGTTGATATTCAGCCTGAGTGGAATATGCTTGACCAGATTCCTTTTTCTGCCTTTAGTAAGCTGTCGTATAATGTGGGTGAGCCTGAGGATTTGGTTACTTGTGGTTTAGTTGAGGCTTATGATAAGACGTATGATAGGACTACTCCTAAGAATGAGCGTAGGTTGGAGAGGTTTAAGAATAGGAACTTTTTTAAGGTTACTACTACTGATGATCCTGTTATTCGTAGGTTGGCGAACGAGGATAAGGCTACTGTTTTTGCTACTGATAGTATTTTGTCTACTTTGATGTGTGCGCCTAGGTCTGTTTATAGTTGGGATATTGTGATTCAGCGAGTTGGGAATAAGTTGTTTTTTGATAAGATAGGGAGGGTCTGGCCTGTTGTGATTTGTTGTCGGTTAATGAGACTTCGCAGGAGCCTTTGCCTGAGGCCAAGGATGATATCAACTCGGCTCATTCGTTGTCTGTTGAGGCTGCGTATATTAATCAGAATTTCTCGCAGCAGGTTTTGGTTAGGGATGGGGGGAAGGTGAGTTTTGATGAGGTCAATCCGTTTGCTAGTGAAGGTGAGGAAGTGGCGTCCGTTGGGTATAAGTATAGGCGTTGGAAGCTTGATAATGATACCAATTTGGTTGTTAGGTGTGAGGTTCAGAGTTATATTGATGTTAATGATAAGAAATCGTTTTTGACTTTGAATGCTTTGAATGAGTTTGATCCTAAGTATTCGGGTGTGGATTGGAGGAGGAAGTTGGATACTCAAAGGGGTGCGGTTTTAGCAACTGAGTTGAAGAATAATGCTAATAAGATTGCTAAGTGGACTGCACAGGCGATTTTGGCTAATGCTGATATGATGAAATTGGGTTATGTGACTAGGGTTCACCCTCGTGATCATTTTAATCATGTGATATTGGCGGTTGTTGGGTATAAGCCGAGGGAGTTTGCTGGCCAGATTAATTTGAATACCGCAAATATGTGGGGAATTGTCAAGTCTATTGTGGACCTGTGTATGAAGCTGAATGAAGGAAAGTATTTTTTTTAGCTGCGATGGTTAAGGATCATCAAACCGCAAGTGAGGATCTATGAGGTCCCGGCTGATGCTTTTGAGAATGACTATGTGGAAGAGCCGTTGCCCGAAGATGAACAGGTTCAGCCTCCTGCGGAAAATGGTGATGCTGTTGATGAAAATGTGGCTAAGGATGAAGTGGAAGGCAAGGAAGTTAAACCTGAAGCTTAGAAGGTATAACCTTATTTCATCTTGTTTTATTTTGAATCACTTTTTGTTTTCTATATGTTTTCAGTTGTTTAGTTGCTTGCAAGTATTTGTGAGTAGTAGTTAGTTGCTAAAGTGTGTGCGGGAAACAAACACAAGTTGCTGTTTTTTGTTCCTTACCGTTCACAGCTCTTGCTTGCAAAAATGCCCCGGGTAGATGTTTATGTAGACGCGCTGAAGTTTTTTCACATATAGGTGTTCAATTAGTGGATCCAAACTTATTAAAAAGTAGAAGTATGAAAAAGGTTAATATTTTACAATAGAAATTCATGTGATTTCTGTTTTGGCAGTATATAAAATCGGAAACTTAGATGAGCGTACTTTGCTTTTTATAATGTATGGAACTGCAACATGTTATTGCGGGAAGATGATGCTTAATGAATTTATGTGGAATGTATTGCAAGTGTGTGGTATTAGCTGGTTAGCTAAAATTCAAATCGGGGATTTTGTTTTTAACTGATACGATGAGATTTGATCCATTTAGTGTCTCCAACGGATTAGGATACTTGACCCTTATAGTGATCCAATAGATTATTACTTGGATAGTTGGACCGATCTGCGTATGAATCAGATACATTTAAATATATGTTTTTTATTAGAAGTTTTCATGTTTTAAAGATTTGTGTAGAACAAACAAAAGTTGCACTGTGCTTACGCAAGAGTACGTTGGTTCTTACAGAAATACCTTCTGCCCTTATAACAGACTGTGTGCATAGCAACGAGTGAACGTAACTAAAAAAAGAGGTGAAACAAATTGGTTTAAGCTGAATAAGATACCCCTGCTTTAAGTAAACTTCTAATAAGCATGGGAGAGTTGTTACTTATAGTGTGTCAATGGGTCTGAACTCTTTGCAGCATAGTACTCGTGTATACATATGGTTGGTGGTGAGTAATGTATTCATGCTTTAAAGATCTATGATTTATTGCTTTTCCATTGACATATTTCTTCAGAATCTCAGTGGTCCGTTTGTCTCGTTTTTCTGCTTATCGTCTATATGAATTTCAGAATTTTGGTTTGATTTATTATTGCACAAAATTATGACCACTGAACATCTCTTTGTTTTTTAGGTACCCCAAGTCTTTGAGCTTTTACGTGGAGTCATCGGCTTTGGTATTTAGTCTTCTATAAAGAGAGGCAAATATTTTATGTGTTGCTGAGATTTTGCTGATGTTTTTGTTATGATGACCTAAAGTTTGTGGTATTTTCTTTTTTAATATGTATGGATTTTGGCATTTTCATTGTCCGAAAATGATGACTTCGTGTTATAGCGTTTTTCTTAACTTTTTGTGTTTCCAAAGGATAAAAACTTGGGGCGCTGTTAATTTACTTGAACGAATGTTCAACAGTTGGCTCTTTAGGCATAAACAATGCTCTCAGACTCGGTGATCACCTAAAGTGCACCAGCAAGTGCTATGATCCAACCACGTGATTATTCTTTTTGTTGCCTAGCCCTTTTTTTCCCTACTCATGTAAATTGGTAAGTCTTGTGCCTGTTATGTCAAAAATGGGTCTTATAAAAGATAAGAGGTTGAAACGGGTCAGATGACAGTACACCAACTTCGTCATTGTCGGTCACAAGATCAATCTATATTTGGGACATTGAAGTTGACTCAGTACACAAGGGTTCCTAACTAGTGTCCAACAATACCCAAGGGTTCCTAACAGATATAACTGAGACAGTTAAAGAGCTTTCAATTATACTTTATTCACTTGTAACTACCACAAGTTTCATCTACAACAAAACCAAATGTCTTAAAACTTTAAATGCTAAACAAATCATAGATATCTAACTTGGACTTTGACTGAGTACAACAAATAAACTCAACAAATATTAACCAACACAGTTCGTATGTCATACCATATAAGTCATGCTGACTTGTATGATGTTCATATGCGGGACCTTCATCGTTGCGGCCCCGCCTCTACAATTGTTCCTCAAGAATGAATAGAAGTAATTGATCACCAGTTTCTTAAGGAAAAACGAGTCCTTTCTGGCTCTAACATCACCATGTCCAAGTAAATAAGTGAACCCAGATTCTGTAGCTTCTCTAAGCGCCGAAAGCTCATACTCTAAGCTCGGATCATCATCAATAGGACCCATGATACTCGATGGCAACACTGAGTCACTATCAGGTTGTATCAGTGGAACACTAAGTTCACCAGAATAGCTTCTTTGACCAACTGATACACTCTCAAAATCTGCATCATTTAAATCATTTTCTAACTCGAGTTCTTGAGCTTCTTTTCTCATGAATTTCTCAAGGCTTTCAACTAGAAGTTGCTCAAAAGCATGGTGATCTTCTTTACGTACGTCTTTGTATCCATATCTTGCTACACATTGGAAGATATGGTAGTCTTTTGGGCATACCCTTCTGAAAAGAAAACGTTCATCTTGAGAGACTACTGGGACTGGAACGTACTTTATGCAGACAAAAACAAGTGTAGAGTGGATTGCTGGCAGGTCTAGCAGGAACTGGCCGAGAACTGAGGGTACACCATGGACTAGCTCGTTGTAGAGTAGTCCAATTCCTGGGACCCGTACGGTTCCAAGTGTTGACCCGAGGTCGTTCATGAAGCCATTGAGATCTTACTCTGAACTTCACTTTGGTATTTTAACACGCTTCCGTAGTTCCAAATGTACATGACACAAAGGAAGAATGATGCAAATGCAAGAGGAAGCCAGCCGCCTTCAGTGATCTTGGAGAGAACGGCTGACATGTATAGAAGCTCGATCGATCCAAAAAAGATAAGGAAAGATAATGCCAAAAATACATTGGTTTGCCATATTAGTAGCATAACAAGGGTCACTAATGCTGTGCTAACCATCATCACCCCGACTTCGGCTATGCCTGCACAAACCGTAAATCATTTTAAGCAAACTACATATTTTGAAACTAGGGTTTCAACTTTGAACTGTTTTCTTAATAAGTTGTAGAAGTGGACTGACAGAGTTGCAGGCTGTTTTTAATTCCATGTTAGGTTTAAATACACAGTTGCAACTACTTTTACAACTCAGCAATCTCATCTCAACATCTCCTAATTAGTCAATACTGCAAGTTCATCGGAGTTTTTCATGATTTATCTATATAGGTACCTAACTAACTTATAACCAACAGACGTTAAGATAAGGTTGTCGAGGTGCTGATACAAGTAGCTACGCAACTTGAGTATATGCCAACAGTTTTCGATCCGAGTTATGTTTATATTAAATAAGTCATAGAGAAGATTGAGAAGAAACCAAACCGTATGCATTGGCAATGTCTGTTGTGCTCTGAAAGGTGGCTACAACTAGAACACACATGATCATTAGAAACCAATTGATGACAGGAATGTAGATTTGACCCATGAACTTTCTTGACGTGTGAATAACTTTCAACCTCGGGAAGCATCCAAGAGCCATGGATTGCTTAATGCAAGAGAATGAAGCGGATATCATGGCTTGACTAGCAATTACAGCTGCAATTGTGGCTACCACAAAAACTGGCCAAAATAGTCCATCTGTTTGTCCACACAAATCTTAAATTCTCAGTCACTTGACGGAATATTTTTTCTGCAAAAATAATGGATAGAAGTATTATTACCTGGAATGGAGTCGTAGAATATTCTACTTGCAGAATCAGGGTGTTTCATAAGATAAGCAGCTTGACCCAGGTAAGCCAATAGAAGGCATGGAAACACCACAAACGAGAAAGCAATCTACAACATCAAGATATGACCATAAATTCATAATTTGAAAGTATTTCACCTACTGATACAAATTACTACTTTGCTCCTAACGGTGGCAATTTCGTCCCATTTATGGTAAACGGGTCGATTTGGGCTACACTTTGCCTCTAACGGGTCAAATGGATGATATTTTATATAAAAAAACTCCAAATTAGTCAAATACACGGAAAGTCGCGCAAATTGTATTAATTATAAATGAAACCTCTTGCATCGTTTTATTTCAAAGATTTGATTGTCATCATAATTGCATAAATTCTTCTAATCATATTTAAAAAAAGACAAAAAGAGAGTTTGCAGGTTGGACCAACCTGTTCAGATATGTTTATTACGTTAACAAAGACAAACCTGAATGGATGGTACAGAAAAATGGCCTAAATCAGCAAACATTGCTTCCGCTCCTGAAATGAAAAAGCTTACATAAATCACATCATAACGGAGAAAAGGGCTATAATTTTATCTTTTGAATGATGTTTTGAAAAGATGATAACTTGACAACGAAATGTAGTCAAATCAACATACCTGTAATGCATAAAACACAACCACCAAGAGATGACCACGCCTTGATGGAATTCTTTTTGAAGAACAAATAGATATAAAATGGATTAATGGCCTTGACGACATATATATCATGTTTAATAAGGTTGTATAATCCAATAGCCCCGAGACTAAAGAACCACAAAGCAAGGCACGGAGCAAAAGTCAGCCCCACTTTACTTGTCCCAAACCTTTGTATGCCAAACAATCCCACAAGAATGACAACTGATACCGTGACTAAGGCACCTGTAAAACACAATGTACCGAGTAAAAAAGTCAACATATATCGACACCAAAAAGAATCAGTGTCACTTTCTGTTCACATACCTGTACCAAATCCTGGTATTTTACCTTCAAGACCACTCACTGCAGACATGACTGAAATAACAATCGGTAGTAATTGATTCCAGTTAGATATACGTTTTGACAGGTATTATATGATATTCAGCATTCAGAATCAAAATATTAGTTTTATAAAGGCAATGTAGGATGTGATTTTTGCATTTGACGTTGTAATAATCCGATAATCAAATGTTTCTGATGGTATCTAAATGACAAGTAAACGAAGAGGTGATGCTTACCCGATATAGCTGGGGTCAAAATACCGTCACCAATGATCATAGAAGTTCCCATCAGAACGAGTAACAACAGAAGGGTCTTGTAAAATGAATTGTGTTCTAACTTTTCTTTGATACTCAGAGCTCTTTCCAGTTCTGGAGTAGGCAATTTGAGCCTAAAGCTTGAGATACGTTCATCTGCTTGTTGACGATTTGGTAAAAGATTGATCTTTGCATACCTGCAGATCAGTGAATACAGTGCAAAAGTCCCTCCTGA